>PVJA010002568.1:0-16582 GCA_004027025.1 Myocastor coypus
GCAACATCAGTAGGGAGGTGGGTCATGCCCACACACTGTACTCTGTAGAATGATTGTGAGGACAATATGCAATATGTCAACTTTCAAAAAAAAAGAAAGGAGAAAAGAAAAAAAAAAGTAATGTTGATTTAAAAGCGTTAATGTTTAATTGTTTGATCAATCTTATATACCTATATGTATTAATCTAACTGATCTGATGATGAAAATATGTAATATAACCATTGTTAATTTAAACAATAAAAATATTAAATTAAAAAAAAGACAAAAAAATTAATTGAGAAGCTGTCATTTATGTTCAATTTAAAAAGCCTACTTTTGATGTATAATTAGCACATAGCATCTATTATAATTTTAGCTGATATTTTAAAAAGATAAAGTTGATCAGGAATTCCCTAAAGTAGAGGTAGTTGGGGAGAAGTGTGCAGTAGTTACGATTGAGTTTCTTTTCACAGTGTTGAAAATTTTTCAAAACCGACTGTGCTAATAGTTGGAGACCTCTTATAATTTACCAAAAAAGCATGAAACACTATAGGTCACATGAATTACGCTGAATAAAATAATATCTCAATGAGGATGTTACATCAAAGGTTGATAGACAATGTCATAAAAGCTAGGATTATGCAGAAAAATGCCATGTGACTACTACTGACCAAAAATAATTTCAGGTAATAAAGAAAGACAATTACAAACAGAAGAGGACATAATAGATCACTCCAGTTTACAGTTTGGTCACAAAGACGTTGTTGTAAATCTGTAACAGCATGTTCTCTCACTAATGTTTTCATCAGAACTTGTCAGTGTAACGTGTTATTATGATTTATGCCTAGGTGTCCCCCTAAAGTCTCATGTGTTCATAAGTAGGTCTTTTTGGAGGTGCCTGGATGACAGGGACCCAATGATCATCAGTATATTACTCTATTCATGCATTTATCACTGACTGTGATATTGGGAGGCGGGGCCTGGTAGAAGGAGCTCGCTTGCTAGGAGGTGGCCTGGAAGGTGAGTCTACCTGTGTTCTCCCTTCACATTGTTTCCCTTCAGCCATGGCCCCCTGCCATGCCATCCTAGCCTGGGGGCAGCCAACCATAGACTGAAACCTTACAAACTGCAAAACGAAACAGACATCTCCTTTAAATTGCAGGTGTCTCAACAATAAGAAGGTGATTAACACACATGTGATTCTCTAACCACATCAAAATTTTAAAAAAAGGAAACTAAGATTTACTCTGACTTAAGAATGTCAAATCATATTATACATTTTCTGAAGTGTGATTTAACACTTGAGACTAATCTCTAAGATGAAGTAATAATATACATTTTAGGTGATAAAGTAGCAAATAACTATAATTTTAGTCTAACAAATACATGATTTGGTCTTGTAAATGTGTATTCTTTCAAATTAATGTGATTTATATTATCCACATCATTTTTAATTATTGTGTGTAAGGTAATTTATAATATTTTATAAACATTTGATAAAACAGAGAAGTTACCAAAATGCTACCTTCAGACAGTTTGAAACAGCATACCTTGTAACTCCCAGACTTTCAAAGGCATCATTTCTTTGTTACTCTCAATCAGGTATTTCTGGAATGCTGTCAGATTATCTCTAAGATCTGAATATATTTCTCTGCATGAAAATATTAAGCAACATTAGCTATTACCTACCATAAGTCATATGCAAGAGGCACATTTTTGAAATTAATTTTTACAATTAGATACAACTAAAATTCATCATTAAACTAATAAGCCTTATAAAATTATCTGTATAAAACTTAAAAACAATGAAGAATTTCTATCTATATACCTCCTTTTTAAAATAAATACACGTGTGGCGTCAGCCCCACCCCCTGGGCATGCTGAGCTGGCTACCAAGATTGGGCATGATGGCACATGCCTCCTGTAGTTCCAAAGCTGGGGAGGCTGAAAACAGGAGGATTACTATGAGTCTGAGCTATATGAGTCTGAGCTATGTTGTGATACCCTGTAACAAATTTTTTTTTTTTTTCAGTGCTGTGTATTGAACTCAGGATCTTGCGTTTGCTAGGCAAGCGCTTATTCTACTGAGCTATCTCCCCAGCCCAAAATATATTTAAAATAAAGAAAGAAAAATCTACAGAGGAACACTGTGTTTCTTAACACTATATCTAGGGGATCAAAGAATGTAGACAGCATTATCAGTTTTTATGTTACATGTTTGAACATTTTAGAAATTTCAAACATTGCCTTTATAATTTAAAATGAAAACAATTTTATAAGAAATTGTTATACAACCTTGACTTGGTTTCAGGTAGAAGGCTAAGAAGAATCTTTTTATACAGTCTCAGATTTGTTTCATTTCTGAAAAGTTCCAACCTTACTATAAAAAACTAATTTTGTTCAATATAAAACATATCCAGCATTTTACAGAGAGCATCAAACACTAGAAATATAGTAGAATATCACTTATATCATTTGAATCTTTCCTCTGTTGCTCAAGAATGCAAAACATGCTGTCATTTCATATGTAAAGAAATTTCTTTTTGAAAAAATTTTACTCATAAAACACATTTATAGGTGAAACTTAAAACATTTTGAACAGTGGAAGTCAAAATTTTAAAAAATGAAATGAAAACTACATGGTTATATATACATACATGCATCACCTTTACAGACAAATACACTTAGTGTCAGTATCTCGTAACTTTTACATGTTGTCACATTTTGAAGACAAATCAAGACTCATGATTGCTTGCAAAGTAAAAGAGCAATAGAATTTCAGCCTAGAAAGATTCACTAGCAATTAAATGAACCTTTCAGTTTTCAATATTTTATGTTATAGAAAAATGTTTATAAGAGATATTCCAGTGATTTTAAAATTCAACTATGACAATTTTCACTGCTTAAAAAGTGTTACATAATTAAAGCAACATATGTATCAATTATACAGTACTTCAAACCAAAGGATATTTACATTAAATGAGACTCAACTGAGTCACTGCAAAAGAAAAGGGTATTTATTTAGTCTTATAAAACTGCCCAAAGTTATAAAAGGCTTTTTGGAAGCAATCGATTTATCCTCACAAAATTTAAGCTTTAAAAAAAAATAAAAATTCTGCACTCTAAGATGTTGAAACACATGAGTATGTCATAAATATGCATTTAGTCATTACTATACTTAAATTAAAACTCTTTGTAAAATGCATCAGCTTTGTAAGGCTAGACACAAGCACACTGTTTAGCCAATATACTTTAAATTAAGTCACCTGTTTAACAGTCTCCAGAAATATCACCCTTGCTTTATACAGTTACTTACCCAACAGAACCAAAGTATTTTAATATTAAATAAAATTTAGAGATGTTAATAAAAACACTCCTTTAATTTTATATATGTATAAAAAAATCAAATGTTATCTTCTTGCAAGTAAGGGAAAGCACACAGGAAATTACAGGAACCCGATTCATGAGTGTTCAGAGAAGACTCACCACAGTGTTCCGTGTCTTCACTCAGTGTGGCAGAAAAAAAGGGGGAAAACAACTTCAAAGTTTGAAAAGTTATTGACGTAAGTATACAAAATGAACATAATACATTAAAAGGTTTAATATGAGAATCTGTGGCAAAGTAAATTGAGAGAAAATTTCCTTTCTTGGCAGAGAGATACATTTCTTCAGACTGAATATTTGATATTATCCATGGCTTTTCACATCCCAAGAAGATATAAAATTTTTCATTTCCTGCTAGAGGTGACTTTTAACCTTTTCAGTAACGCTTTTCTAAGCACACTAAGTCAAATTTATCAAATGAAAAGTTACTTTTATTTTTATCTTATAGTTTTACATTACTGTCAGAAGAATTAAAATTACCTTTAAAATAAACCAGTATATTAAAAAATTATTTTCCACAGTTCTCCAAATGAATTTTAAACAATAAAAATATTAATGAATTTCAAAACAATATTACCTAACATTATTATTAGAATATAAATTTTAAGAAATATTTATTTTATCCATGTTACTTATTTTTTCTCAAAGGAAATTCAATTCAGGTCATATTTTGTTCATGGCATTAAGAAACTATTTTAATAAGTTCATAATTAATTAGGAAGAAACTCAAAGGCCTATAAACATGAAAAAATTGTTGATTCTTGACATAATAAATGGCCACTGTTGCTATTTTTAAATTCAAATTATAGGGCCAATGAGATGGCTCAGTGGTCTAAAATGCCTGCTTAGAAAAGCTTAGCCAACCATAGGGACTGTATTTGATCCCCAGCACCCCATGCTGTGCCAGTGCCACCAGGAGGGCAGGCTGAGACGGCCATTAAAAAAAAAAAATCCAAATTATAAAATTAACCAGTCTAGTGAAGTAAATGGTGAAATTCAAAAGAAAAAGAAATAGCAGCTCACTTGCTGAATGGACAAAAAATTTAGAAACACTGACAGTGGTTAATTAAGTTCTGGAAGATGAGTGCATTCACACACTGGGGTGAATGTATGAATTGTCATAACTTAATAAGGGAAATTTAGAAGTCAAAAAGTCCAGCAAGTACACAGATCTTGATTTATCAGTATTTTTCTCAGAATTTGTCTTAATAAAAATCTAAGATACATACAAACTAGTATACAAAAGCATTCAACAAAAAATAGAGAAGTAATATCAAACCTTATTCTGTGGGATTGTTTGCAGTGATGGAATATTCCACAGACATGAAAAAAGTGACTGTGTGATATAGTTCTATTGTGGAAAATAGCATGCTATGTGTGGGCTTACTTTTAGCTGTAAAAATATGCACAAAAAGGTTAGAAAGATATATGCCAACATGTTATAAAAGCAGCAGTGTGTAATTAGTGATTTTTAAAACATGCTTATATATTTTGGCTTTTCCTGGCTTCCTAACATTTGCTACTTTTATGATAAATATTTGTAATAAATATACTTTATAATAAAAATGGTGGTGTGTACATAAAAAAAGAACATGTGCCAATATATCAAATTAATTCCTCTCAGAACAAAAGGATATAACAATACCAATTTCATTTCAATTTCAACCTACTTTAGTTTCCCAAAGAGAAATCCATGAACTTCATCTGCTCCAGTCTCATCTTCCATGATAGTGCTTGTCACTGCTGCATTTTGGAACAAAAAAAAAATTTAAAAAAAAGTTTTCAGACTAAAGAACACATAATCAAACATTAGTGCTCACAATGGAATAAATTTGCATTTTTACCTTATTTTTCCTTATGGTGTAGCTTACTAGACAAGTATGTGTACAGATTTAAGATTCCATAGTGTGCTCTTTCTCTTTAAATGGGCTTGGATTGATTTAGAAAATATTTAACAACCACACTGGCTGCTTTCTAGATTATTTCACAGTCACATCCTATCTTAAAACTAGAAATAAGAAAAAGTGCCTGCAACAAGTGCTGGGTTTTAGTTTTTAAGTCTCCGAGGAGATCCAAACCCTAATAAATGTAAATTCTTGCATTTCCAAGACCCTTAAAAATTAGGAATCTTTAAAAAGATAACAAAACTCATGGACTCAAAGATAAAGATACAGTATTTTAGAGTCATTTCTCTTTTCCTTTAACAAATTCTTGTATTATGTAATACCTGGGATACATGAAAGAAGCTCAGGGCTAATAAGAATCAGGGCCTCCTATAGAATAGAGCTGCTCTTCACCAGGGCCTATCAGAGCTCAGTAAGTACACTTCTCTCTTCTGAAGTTCTCAATCTCTAGGACTAAAAGCAAACACCTGGATGCTCTGGTCTAGTCTTTCTTTTCTTCCTATTCATTCAGTCATTGGGCCAATATTTGCTGACTGCTTACTATGATGCTTATTGGGTGAGATATCAAGAGCAAGATGAAAAAAAAAAAAAAAGACAGATCATGCTTGGTAGCAAAGGAGGAAGAATAATGGACAACTGTAATAGAATAGAACTTTTCTGACATAAGGCACAGAAACATGGGGCATATGAAAAGGAAAGCCAATCTCGGATAGAGCAGCAACAAAGGTAAATATTTCAGAGACACTGACTGATAATAAAAGTCTTAAAAGGTCAGGAAGAGTTAGATGAAAAGAAAAAGCTGGGAGAAAGGAAGATAACTGAAGGCAGAAGAAACTGCAAAGCCCAAAGCATCATCAGAGGGCTGGCAAGGCCCAAATATGGAGGCATCCGAGGAACAGAAGTATTATTCTGAATAGTAGTTTAGCACTGTAAAACCAGAGGGTGAAAATGAGAGCTCCGGGGAGGGGGGAAGTGAAGCAGAAAAATATCACATTGTGAAAAACTTGTTTGCAACACTACGGTACCTGAATTTATGAGGAGGCTTATAGGGACTAACTAAAGGATTTCTTTCCAGTTTCGGGTTTTACTTAATTAGTACATGTACATGTGTATAGTAACTTATGTTTACAGTCCTTATGGGGAGCTGGTTCCTGTACATGATACATCTTAATTCTTTATCTAATCCCCTTTCCCTTTCCTCTTTCCCCCCTCCACTTATCTCTTGATGCTCTTTCTTTTTCTTTTTTTTAATGATTAGAATCACAAAGTTAGATTTTCATGGTGAGAAGTTCACTTTGAAATCCTATGGAGAACAGTTTGCTCAATATGTTCTGGAGGGAGGTGAACATAAGAGTATTAAAGACCAAAGATCAGAGAGATGGCTAATTAAATCTTACTTATTCCCAATGGCTTCCTCATCATTTTTGGCACCATGTAACAAATGATAACATATTTAAAATATACCGAGGCAACAGAAGAGGCATCCAAGGAACTATTATGGCTATTGATGACTGGTGCAGAAACCCAGGGCAGCCCATGCTCTATCAAATCAAGCTGGGGATACCTAATGGACTCAGAATCACTGTCAAGCTGTATCGGCAGCAAGATAGTCAGACGTGTGTGCACATGCACACACACACATGGAGAGACAGACAGACAGAATATGACAGGCTGACAGACAGAGAGACAGGCAGAGAGAGAGAGAGAGACATAGAGACACACAGAGAGAAACAGGCAGAGAAAAATGGAGAAATGAAATCTAAAACTGTTATAAATAGGATGAGGAAATATATCCCAAAATATTTAAAATGCTGATAATGGAAGTTGATGGATACAATATAGGAAGTTACCTGACATTTAAAGAAAATTCTACAATGTCAAGGACAGCTAGAACACGACTAGTGCTACTATCATGATTATAAAGCATTACAGAGCTATATATGTGCTGCATAGAAACATATAAAACATATGTTGTTCTACCATACTTTAATTCTCTGACCAAAAGTATCTCATTTCCAGTGACAAAGATCTTCACTTCAAGCACATTCAGTGGCACCAGCCAGAGCTAAATTTATGATCAAGATAGAGACTCTGAGGCAAGATTCTCAATAAAAAGCCAAAGTTAAAGCTAAAACCAACCTGAACGGATATAAAAGGAATTAAAACCTCTTAACTTTCAGGCATGAGTGAATTTTAGATAAAACAGGTATTGGATGATTTCCATGATTTCTGAGAACTTCTCAGTTTACTTAAGCCTTCAGTTTCTTCATACAGACTGGGGATGTAAAAACCAGGAAAGTTGGACATACCTGTTATAATAAACAGCATTTCAAAAAATGCAGCTTTCTTACTTATATACACATTCACTTCACCCAGGCAAAAGCACCTACTTGGCTCATAGAATAATAATGGGCAGATGCTAGTTTGTAAATTATAGTATATAATATAAATTATACTATAATAGAACTAACCTGATTTAACACACATGCACACTGGGGCCATGATTTGTATATCTTGCTGATAGGTGGCTTGAACCACCAATGGTAGTTGACTATCCCACTGGGTAGCTTTTTAATAATTTCATTAGTAAAAATACAAATATAATGACTAGATCCATATATACCACCAGTGGTACAAGCTGCTCAATATTAGGAACAAATTGAAGAATTCCCAAGCTTTACCTATTCTGCTTGAAAAAACTATACTGACCATCATGATTTCAAGCATAGCTTCCTGAGGCTAGTGAGTCATACCTAGAGATGCAGCTCACTGGCAGAGTGCTTCCTGGCATATGGAAGACCATGTTTGATCCCTAGTACTGAGAAAAATAGCCTAAACTACTGTGACATCAATGAATAAAAGTTGACAGAGATACTGATACCTTTACAGGCTCCCAGGTTGACTACATATAACAAAGGCTATCCTGTGCTCCTGGGCCAATCATTACTAACTTTAAGCAGTTTATTCTACTGTGTTCAGCATACTATGGTGCCAAAAATGTCTGGAAATCACTGGGTATAAGAAAAATAATATGCTATTTCCTATTTTTAAAAAATCATTTATTTATTTGGTACAGGGTCTCAGTATGCAGCTCAGACTCATAGTGATCCACCTGTTTCAGCTTCCCAGCACAGGGATTAACTATGCCTGGTTTCAGCAGCCAGCATGGCATACCTGGAGTTCTGGGGCTGGCACAGCATGCAATATCTGAGATCAGACCCTAGTCTTTATGCTTTCCACCCAGGCACTTAGACTGCCAAACTATCTCCCCAGTCCACTACTTTCCACATTAAAAGAAGTTTTGAGAATATAGCAATATTAAATACATACTTCTCAACTTAAGATTGAAATCCAAACTAAGGAAAAACATGACCACCCCATCTCCAGCCTCAACTGAACACCTGTGGCTTTATATTTGTTAAATTAAAAAAAAAAAAAAGAAACTATGTAAGCCTCTAACTCACCATCCTACTCAAGTAAAGAGACAACAAACTTACTTTTAGCTTGGGTATCATCCAGTGCATTGTATTCTGTGCTCTTAATTGCTAGCTCTACACCATATCCAGATAAATACATTTTTCTTGAACTTGGGTTCTGTTCAAACACATTTATTTTGTAAAAAGAAGAGAAAAACTTAAGTCAAGTTAGGATATATCTTTCATGGTTGCAATAAGTGAAAAAATTATATAGCTGCTTTGGAAAAGGATTTAGTAGATAGAATGATTTATCATTCAGCAAAATATACTGATGTACTGCAGAACTCAACAAGAGATCCAACACATGTATCTTAGTAAAGTGAAAACATGCTCCATGATGATCTACATGTGAGTGTGATGGTTCTGAAGTAACTGGCATGTGAGTGTTGACTGCTGACGTACAACGCTATACATCACAGATAACAACTTTTAAAGCAGTATCTGAATAAATGGTGAGGTAAAATATGTTGACAGGAGACCAGCTCAATATATATGAAGAATAAGACTCTCCAAAATTTACCAGAAAAGTCTAATTTGTTTATACACAAAATGTTTCATGGAAACTGGTTAAAGGAGCCTAAATATAACACAGATACTTGCCTATCAAGAATAGCCACGGTTTTTAGGAAAATAAAAACTAGGAGGTAGAGGTGTGTTTTAACACATGGAGATACTACCTAAAAAATATATTAAGTGAAATCAAGTTTTTGTGTTGGACAGATGTATATTACTAGAATATAATGTCTGTAATGGCGATATAATCTGAGGGGTGACAAGACATCTGAGATATATACAAATGGTATGGAATCAAAATAATATGGAGGTGTGTGACAGCAACGGGAGGCTGAGAAAAGACAGAAAAATATAACATACCTGAATAGAAATCAGAATAAGCAGTCATTGCTCAAAAGAAATAGCTGTAAAGAGTATTCTGTTATGCCACACAGCAGTTTCAATATATTACCTGATAAATCAGATTCCTTCATTGTGATACAGTTTTTAAAAAGTAGCAATGCTTATAAATCTTAGAAAATATTATACATGTTACTTAAATTTTTTTAAATATAAGTTAAATCTGTGGCAGATATATAAGCGGAAGGATTATAATCCTAATACTACAGAAGAGGCATAATCTTGACTCATTTTCCATATTAAACTCATCTGCTTATTATATTAAATTAAAAATTCTTAAATAACTCTTTTGGGAAAGTCATATAAATTTAGTAAAATTATTTTAAAATTATTTTTCTGTATTTAAAATAATATTGAAAAAACAAGCATGTACCTGAACATAATGACGAAGAACATACAGAATTTTGCCACTTTGAGCTTTTTCAGACAGTATTTTGTGAAATTCATTAAATGCTCTGGTGCCCACTTCTGCATATAGAATAATTACTGGTAAGTTCTCCTTGTCTGTGGGAAATTTATGATCTCCTTTAAATAGATAAGGCCTGGGCCTAAATGGAAAACAAATAAAACTGTTAAAAGAATTGAAAGTTAATAGCATATCAGATATATTTTGTAATATTTTGCAATAACTTGTTTATCAATTAATATATTACCACCGAAAAATAAAATTTCCTGTTTGTACTAATTTTTATGCACCAAACTTCTACTAGGTGACATGAAAGAAAAAAAAAAATCTCATGAATCCAAAGCTTAACATAAAAATGACTTAACTTTTCTGCAAGATTCATTATCTTTATCTTTATCTTTTTTTTTTTTTTTTAAATATAAAGTCACACTACTGACTCAGTGATCCTCCTGCATGTAACTCCCAAGTGCTGGGATTACAGGCACTTGCCACCATGCCAAGACTCCATCGCTGGCTCAGTGCGCAGCAGAGTGGGGCCGGTGCGGCAGGTGGGGCCACAAGAACTGGCAAGTGGGGCCAGGACCCAGCAGGTGTGGCCAAGAACTGGCAGGCAGGGCCAGGAACCTAACCCTGGCCCTTGCGCTTCCCTAAGCAAGCCCTTAATCCACTGAGCTATATTGCCAGCCCTTCATTATCTTTAAAGAAAACCAAAATGGCAACATGATTTTCAATTAAATAAGACTTTTATTTAATTAAAATAGTATATTTTTTTTATGGTAGTTACTTTCTAAAGAGTTTACAGATATTTGAAAAAAATGCAGTATTACCTTTCAAAAGGATTAGCGGTACTTAATACAAAAAAATTAATAAAATCCTAAAAGACAGACAGAAACAGGAATTCTACGATTTAGTTCCATCATTATAAACCAATTTTGGCATTTTGTTTATCAGCCTCTGTTCTACATTCTTTATATTTAGTGCAGGTAATGTAAACCTGCACTACGCAAATTATAGTTACTATCATTTACCTAAAATTTAAGTTTAGGCATCTCTGACCATTAGAAAAAATGTAAATCAAGACAACACTGAAATTTCATCTTACTCCAGAAAGAATGGCTAACACTAAAAACGCGAAAAACAGCAAAGGCTTGTGAAGTTGTGAGGTAAAAAGAAACTTCTACATTGCTGGTGGGAACATAAACCAGTGCAACCATGATAGAAATCATGAAGACTCCCCAGAAATGTAAAAATAGATTACATTTGGCCTAGGAATACCTCTTTTGGGTTAGGTATCTTTTTAAGGGTTAAAGACATCATATAACAATGATACACACATACTCACATTTATAGTAGCATAACTCTTACAGCTAAACCTGGAAACAGTATCTATGCCCTTAACTAGATGAATGGTTAAAGAAAATGTGGTATATACACACAACAGAGTACCATTCAACTACAATTGATATTTAAAGCAATTTGTATGTAAACAGATACACCCTGACACCATAATCCTAAGTGAAATACACCAGATACACAAGGTTAAATGTTGCATCATTTCCCTTATGTGAGAAGCTCAAAGAGTAAATAACTTAGAAGAACAAAATAAAAGTGATAAGAAATAATGAGTTCAGACTTTTTAAGATGGGAAAGGGTACTGGGGATGGAGGAATACAGGAAGAGAGAAGAGATAAAATGTCAAGATGTGACATTCCCTATATAGTGCAATGTCAGGTTGGTTAAACATTTTCTGTATTGCTCATTTCTTCAGTATTTAAATTTTTTATAATGACTATGTATGCTTTCTTCTGTTTTATATATAGCATTGCATTTTGGACAAAATGTTTAAAGCCATATAAATTGATGAGCTTCCCTGCTCCTGGGACAATACCCAACATCTACAACTTAGAAGATAGGTTGAATATGACTTAGTTTTAGGGAATTCAGTCCACGATAAACTTTTTCCATGAAAGTAATATCATGGTGGAAGAGTGTAGCAGAACAAAGATACTTAGTTCATGGTGGCAGGGAAGCACAGTAAAACTTTGTGTATCTGGTGTATTTCACTTAGGATTATGGTGTCAAAGTGTATCTGTTTACATACAAATTGCTTTAAAGATCAATTGTAGTTGAATGGTATTCTGTTGTGTGTGTATACCACATATTCTTTAACCATTCATCTAGTTAAGGGCATAGATACTGTTTCCAGATTTAGCTGTAAGAGTTATGTCAGCACGGCAGGCGATCAGCACCAGGAAGAAAGGGCCAGGGACCTGATATAGTACCTAAGGTCATGTCTCCATGACCCACAAAGACACACCCAGAAGTGCACTCAGCCAACCAATTGTGTTGCTCTCAAGTCAATAACCATCACATTCTAACCCTTGTCAACTTGCTACTAAAAGCCACTTCCTTAAATAATACTATCCAAATAAACACGAGGTCATACTTTCTCCTAACATGGTACAGCTATCCAGTATAAAGTGAAACACAACGATCTCTTCCCAAAATCCTCAAGAGTTCTGCTATTTGTCAAGTCTATGTCAAAATCTTTTGTAAGATTCAAGGTAAGCTCTTATCTATTAAATGCTGAAAAGAAAAATACATGGCAATTCCAAGAAACAAAGATATTTCCATTCCAAAAAAAGGGGAGGAATAAGGATAGAAAATAAGACTACAGGAAGACTAAACATAATTAAAACACTGAGCTTCATGGCTCTGTATCTGGGATCTAAAGCACATGGTAGTGAAATGTGAGCATCTTTTCCAATATTTTATAGGCTTTTAAAAAATCATGAATAGGCATTCTCAGCATGCATTGATTATGTGATTTTTTGTCTCTGACTCTGTTAATATGGTGTATGACATTTATTGATTCAAATATATTCAACTATGTTTGCCTCACTGACATGAGTCCTACTTGGTCATGGTATGACGTTGATGATTTGATGCATTTCATCTGTCAGTATCTAACTGGAGATTCTTGCAACTATGTTCATTAAGGAAAATGGTCTGTGGTCTTTTTTGGTTGGGTTTTTCTTTGGCTTTAGAATCTGGGTAATGCTTGCTTCCAGAAATGTTTTTGGAAGTACTGCTTCCCTTTCAATTTCCTTAAAATGTTTCAAGAATAGTGCCATTAGTTCTGTAAATCCACCAAGGCATGTGTTTTTCTTTGCTAGTAAATTTTTATTTACATTTTCAACTTCCTTGGCTATTGGGTTATTTAGAATTTCATATCTTTTTCATTTAGTTTTGGAAATCTGTGTCCAGGAATCTATTTCTTATGTATTTTCTATCTTGTTAGAATGTTGGCTTTTATTAGGTATTGATGATCTCTTGAATTTCTGTGGGACGAGTTGATTTCCCCCTTTTCCTTCCTAATTGCTTGCATTTCTGCTTTTTCCCCCTTTTTGATAAGGTTGGCTAATGTCTTATCAACTTTACTTCAAACAACCAGCTTTTCAATCCTTTTCATAGTTTTCTTAGTCTCCATTGCATTAATTTTTGCTCTTATTTTTCATAATTTCCTTTATATGAATTTGGGTTTGTTTTTCTTTTTCTATAGGTTTGAGGTTCAACATTAGGTTATTTGAGTTTGGTCTGTTTTCCTGCTGTATGAGTTCATTTCTTTAAATTTCCCTCATAGTACTGCTTTCATTGTGTCCCTTAAGTTTTGGTACATTGTATCAGAATTATTGTTTAATTGTATACAATATCTAATTTTGTTTTTAATTTCCTGACTCATTTGTTCAGAAGGATATTATTTAATTTATACGTGTTAATGTTTTTTGTTATTTCCTTTGTCACTGATTTCCAATTCCAGATACATGCTTTGCTGGCTAAAATATATTTTGGAGAACATCTTATATGCAGCTGAAAAGAATGTATTTGGATGCTCTGGACTGGAACATTTTATAGATATCAAGTTAATTTGTTCACAGGCTTGATTTAAAGTATTTGTTAGGTGACTGTTTTGGCCCAGTTGATCTATTTGTGAGAAGGGTATTAAGATCCCCCACTATAATTGTGTTAGTGCTTGTTTGGGTTTCCTTTTTTGTTATTTTTTTATTATACTTTTCATTTATTTCCAGAGTAAAAACAAAATAAAAATAAAAACACATACATAAACAGAGTAACATACAATAATACATATATTACAGATTTTTGAAAGAATACTGATTAACAATGATTATCTATTTTTATCATCAAATCTGATGCTGAAATTAATAGGTAGTTATGTTAGATGACTGAATATTCTATGATTGAATATTACCGCATGCTTTTAAAAATTTAAATTTTTTCCCCTTTTTCTAAAAAAATTACTTTAAAGAGAGTATAATCATAATTGATATGACAATAGAAATGGTACACATTTAGAAGACCAAGGTGACAGGTATTTCAAGCATAGTTTTTGTATCATTTATTGCTGTCGTCAAAGTAGTTGCTTGGTTTGCAGTTACCCACAAATAGAGCTAAGGTGAGAATTGTACACATCAACTGCTGTTTTCATAACTGATGTAAATTCTCACCACAATCACCTTATCCATCCTGTATACATACTTGCATGTTTTTGCCCCTACAATTTTTTCTATCTTTTCTTTTTCTCTTATTTTTTAATCCTTAAGTTACTTTTCTTTTCATTTCACTGTATCTGTAATAGTTTTCAGATTTTATTTCTTTTGGGTTCTTACACTAGGGAGACAATATGATATTTGCACATGTGTGTCTGATTTATTTCACTTATAGCCTCAAGTTGCATCCACTTACCCATGAAGCTTTCAAGTTTGTCTTTCTTTATGGCTGAGTAATACTCCGTTGTATAAAAATACATCTTTTTCACCCATTCTTCAGTGATGAGCATTTTGGTTGTTTCCAAGATTTGGTTATGACAAATTGTGCTGCTATAAACATAGGTGCACATAAATCACTATGATATGATGTTTTCAGGCCTTGTGGGAAAATTCCCAGAGAGAGAATAGCCGGAATGGGCTTTTCAGTCCTAATTTTTTAAAGGAGTCTCCACACCAATTTCCATGTTTGCACCAGCCTACATTCTCACCAGCAGAGGAGAAGGGTTCCTTTTCCCCTGCAGCCTCTCCAGTACTTGTTGTTAGTTGATTTCTTTATGATAGCCATTCTTTCTGGGGCGAGATGGTATTGCAATATTGTTTTAATTTGCATTTGATGAATAGTCAGTGATGTAGAGCATTATGTATTTCTTTGCCTCTTGTATTTCTTCCTCTTCATCTTAGATGCTAATTTTTAGATTAAGTCTTTAAATTTTGAGGTCCTAATATATTCTGGACAGAAGATCTTTGTTGGACAGGTTATTGGTTATGATTGTTCTTTTGAAATTTGGGGGTTGTCTGTTGGTAAGTCTTCTTGACATGCAGATGTTTCTCAACAAGAGGTCCCAGTTGTTGATTTTTCCAAGTGTTTCCCATGGAGTTTTTTTTTTTTTTTTTTTTTTTTCATTGTTTGACTATCCCTATGTCTTCAAAATCTCCACCTACTTTCTTTTCCAGTAGATTTAGTGTATTTTAATGTTTAGATCTTTAATTCACTTTCACTTTAGTTTAGGGCATGGTGATATACCTGGGTCTAGTTTTAGTTTTTGGCATGTGGAGAGCCGGTTTTTTCTGCACCATTTGTTAAAAGAGGCTATCTTTCTTCCAGTAAACATGTTTGGTCCCTTTGTCAAAGACAAGATGGCTGAGTGTTTTTATAGTTGTATCTGCACCTTTGAACCTGTTCCATTAATTCTTGGGTATATTTCTTTGCCAGTATCATGTTGATTTTATCACAGTAGCATTGTAGTATAATTTCAAGTCAGGGATGATAATGCTTCGTGCCTTGCCTTTGTTGTCCAGGATTGACTTCATTATTCCTGGTGCTTTCTGGTTCCAAATAAACTTTAGGAATGATTTCTCTAGATTTCTGAGGTATGTTAGTGGTATTTTGATAAGGATTGCATTAAATCTGTATAAGTTAGGGAATATGGCCATCTTCACAATGTTGGTTCTTCCTATCCAGGAACAAGGAGTATCTTTCCATTTTGTGAAATCCTCTTTGATCTCTTTTTTCGGAGTACTGTAAATTTCACTGAACAGGTCTTTGGGTAGAATTCCTAAGTATTTCATTTTTATGGTGCAATTATAAAGGGCATTGTTTCTCTAACTTCTCTCTCAGTGTGTTATCTGTGTACAGGAATGCTACTCACGTTTATGTGTTGACTTTGTAACCTGCTATGCTACTGAATTTGTGTATTAATTCTAGTAGCTTCTTAGTGGAGTTTTTTTGGTTTTCCAAGTAGATTATCATGTTATCTGCAAATAGTGATAGTTTTACTTCTTCTTTACCTATTCTTATTTCTTTTATTTCTCTTTCTTGTTTAATGGTTCTAGCTAATGATTCCAGAACTATATTGAACAGGAGTAGTGATAGAGGAGATCCTTGTCTTGTACCTGTTCTGAGAGTAAAAGATTTCAGTTTTTCATTTAGAATTATGTTAGCTGTTGCACTGT
>PVJA010002568.1:22659-105413 GCA_004027025.1 Myocastor coypus
TTTTTTTTTTTTTTTTTTTTTTTTTTTTTTTTTTTTTTTTTTTTTTTTTTTTTTTTTTTTTTTTTTTTTTTTTTTTTTTTTTTTTTTTTTTTTTTTTTTTTTTTTTTTTTTTTTTTTTTTTTTTTTTTTTTTTTTTTTTTTTTTTTTTTTTTTTTTTTTTTTTTTTTTTTGCTAATACCATGCTGATTTTTATCATGATAGCTCTATAGTCAGGAATTATAATGCCTCCTGCCTTGTCTTTGATGCCCAGGAATGTCTTTGCAATTCCAGGTCTTTTCTGGTTCCAAATAAATTTTAGGATTGATTTCTCCAGGTCTGTGAGGTATGTTGATGGTATTTTGATAGGAATTGCATTA
The DNA here is from genome assembly GCA_004027025.1 of Myocastor coypus. Lineage (NCBI taxonomy): Eukaryota > Metazoa > Chordata > Mammalia > Rodentia > Myocastoridae > Myocastor > Myocastor coypus. The sequence continues at coordinate 23,016 of PVJA010002568.1, forward strand.
AATCTGTATAACAATTTAGGGAGTATGGCCATCTTACTAATGTTAGTTCTTCCTATCCAGGAGCAGGGAATATCTTTCCATTTTCTGAAATCCTCTAGGATCTCTTTTTTCAGAGTATTGCAGTTTTCATTGAATAGATCTTTTACTTCTTTAATTAGGTTAATTCCTAAGTATTTCATTTTTCTGATGCTACTGCAAAAGGTATTTTTTCTCTAATTTCTCAGTGTGTTTGTTATCTGTGTAGAAGAATGCTATTGATTTTTGTGTGCTTTGTACCCTGCTATGCTACTGCATTTGTGTATTAATTCTAGTAGCTTCTTGGTGGAGTTCTTTGGGTCTTCCAACTATATTATCATGTCATCTGAAAATAGTGATAGTTTAACTTCTTTAGCTGTTCTTATTGTTTTTAATTCTTCTCTATTGTCTAATAGCTGTAGCTAATTATTCTAGAAATATATTGAATAGGAATGGTGATAGGGGACATCATTGTCTTGTACCAGATCTGAGAGTAAAAGACTTCAGCTTTTCCCCATTTAGAATTATGTTGGTCATTGGATTGTCATAGATAACTTTTATCAAATTGAGGTGGGAGCCCTCTATTCCTATTTTCTGTAGTACTTTGAACATGAATATTGGACTTTGTCAAAAGCCTTTTCTGCATCAATTGACACAATCATGTGGGTTCTGACTTGGCTCTATTGATATAGCATATTATATTGATAGATTTGCATATATCAAACCATCCTTGCATCCCTGGGATGAGTCCTACCTGTTTATGGTGTATAATCTTTTTGATGATCTGCTGTATTCTATTGGTGAGGATTTTATTGAGGATATTTCCATCTATGTTGATGAGAGAAATTGACCTGTAGTTCTCTTTCCTACTTGCATCTCTCTGATTTTGGTATCAATGTAATACTTGCCTCTAGGAATGATTTTTATTTATTTATTTATTTATTTTATTTTAAATTTAACAATGGTTATATTACATATTTTCATAATCGGATTAGTTTATATTAATAGATATAGGTATACGAGATTGATCAAACAAACATTAACACTTTCAATAAACATTACTTTTTTAAATCAGGTGACACACTGCATATTGTCCTCACAATAGTTATACAGAGCACAGGGAGTGGGCATGACACACCTTCCAATTGATATTGGTAAGGAAAGAAAAAAAATTAGAGTTTTTATATTAGGGAGACTATATATTTACACATGTAGATCTGGTTCATTTCACTTATGAGTATATGTTCAATATACATCCATTTATATATGAAGTCTTCCAACTGATCATTCTTTATAGCTGAGTAATATTCCATTGTATAAAAATACCACATTTTTTTTTAACCATTCTTCAAATGTGGGCATTTTGGTTCAACCATTTTTCAAATGATGGGCACTTTGGTTGTTTCCAAGATTTGCCTATTATAAATTGGGCTTCTATATACATAGGTGTACGGATATCACTACAGTATGATGTTTTCAGTTCTTCTGGGAAAATTCCCAGTAGGGGGATAGCTGGATTGAATGGGATTTCCAGTTCCAGTTTTTTAAGGATCCTCCACAAGCTTTCCATAATAGGTTGCACCAATCTGCATTCCCACCAGCAGTGGAAAAGGGTTCCTCTTTCCTCACAGCCTCTCCAGCATTTGTTGCTGGTTGATTTCTTTATGATAGTCACTTTTTCTGGGGGTGAGAAGGTATCTAAGTGTTGTTTTAATTTGCATTTCACAAACAGCTAGTGATGTCAAGCATTTATAGGCTTGCTGAATTTCTATCCCTGAGAAGTGTGTGTTCATCTCAGCTGCCCATTTCTAGATTAGGTCTTTGAATTTTGGAACCCTGATGAGTTTTAGTTCTTTGTAGATTCTAGATAGAAGACCTTTGTCTGAGTACTTACAAGTTAAGATCTTTTCGAAATATGGGGGGCTGTCTTTTCACTCTTTTGGTAATATCCTTTGACATGCAAAAACTTCTTAGCGGGAGGAGGTCCCATTTTTTGATGCTTTCAAGTGTTAAATGTGCAATTTAATTTCTGTCCATGAACTTTTTGCCTACTCCACTGTCTTCAAGATTCCTTCCACTTTCTCTTCCAGGAGATTTAGGGTTTCTCTTTTAGTATTCAGATTTTTAATCCATTTTGACTTTAGTTTAGTGCATGGTGATAGACTAGGGTCAAGTTTTAGTTTTTGGCATGTAGAGAGCTAGTTTTTCCAGCACCATTTGTTAAAGAGACTATCTTCCAGTAAACGTGTTTGGCCCTTTTGTCAAAAATAAGGTGGCTGAGTGTTTCTATTTGAGTCTGCATTTTCTAGCCCATTCCATTGATCCTCAGGTCTATTCTTTTGCCAACACAATGCTGGTTTTATTACTGTAGCTTTGTAGTATAACTTTAGGTCAGGAATTGTAATGCCTCCTGCCATATGCTTGTTGCCCAGAATTGTCTTCGCAATTCTAGGTCTTTTTTGGTTTCAAATAAATTTGAGGAATGATTTCTCCAGGTCTGTGAGGTATGTTGATGGTATTTTGATAGGAATTGCATTAAATCTGTATAACAATTTAGGGAGTATGGGCATCTTACCAATGTTAGTTCTTCCTATCCAGGAGCAGGGAATATCTTTCCATTTTCTGAAATCTTCTAGGATCTCTTTTTTTTCAGAGTAATGCAGTTTTCATTGAAAAGGTCTTTTACTTCTTTAATTAGGTTAATCCCTAAGTATTTCTTTTTTTGTTTGTTTGTTTTTTGGTGCTATCATAAAAGGTACTGCTTCTCTAATTCCTCTCTCAGTGTGTTTGTTATCTGTGTAGAGGAATGCCACTGACTTTTGTGTGTTGACTTTGCAACCTGCTATGCTACTGAATTTGTGTATTAATTCTAGTAGCTTCTTGGTGGAGTTCTTTGGGTCTTCCAAGTATATTATCATGTCATCTGCAAATAGTGACAGTTTTACTTCTTCTTTACCTATTCTTATTCCTTCTATTTTTCTTTCTTGTCTAATGGCTGTAGCTAATGATTCCAGAACTACACTGAATAGGAGTGGTGATAGAGGACATCCTTGTCTTGTGCCAGATTTGAGGCTAAAAGACTTTAATTTTTCCCTATTTAGAATTATGTTAGCTGTTGGATTGTTGTAGATGGCTTTTACCAGGTTAAGGTAGAGGCCCTCTACTCTAATTTTCTGTAGGACTTTGAACATGAATGAGTGTTGGACCTTGTCGAAGGCCTTTTCAGCATTCAGATGTCCATGTGATTTTTGGCTTTGCCTGTACTGATATAGTGCATTGCATTTATAGATTTGCATATATTGAACCATCCTTGTATCCTTGGGAATAATCCTACCTGGTCATGGTGTATAATCTTCTTGATGATTAGTTGTATTCTATTGGTGAGGATTTTATTGAGGATTTTTGCATCTATGTTCATCAGAGAAATTGGCATGTAGTTTTTGTTTTTTAGTTACATCTCTCTCTGGTTTTGGTATCAGTGTAATACTTGCTTCTAGGAATGATTTTGGAAGGATTGCTTCCTTTTCAATTTCATTCAAGAGTTTGAGGAGTGTTGGGATTTTGTCTTCTTTAAATTTCTTGTACAACTCAATACAGAATCCACCAGGTCCCAGACTTTTGTCAGTAGGCTTTTTGTTAGATTTCGTATTTCACTAGCTGTCATTGTGTTATTGAGTTGTTATACCTTCTTGATTGAGTTTGGGTAATTTGTACTTTTCTAGGAATCTGTCCACTTCATCTGTGTCTTCAATCCTATGAGAGTACAGATTCTGAAAGTAGTTATTTATGATCCTCTGAATCTCTGCTGTGTCTGTAGGAATTTCACCCTTTTCATTCCTTATTGCTTGAATTTCAGTCTTTTCTTTCCTCTTTCTGATGAGGTTAGCCAGGGGCTTATCAATTTTGTTTAATCTCTCAAAGAATCAGCTTTTTGATTCATTAATTTTTTGTATTTTTTGTTTCAATTGAATTAATTTCTGTTTTAATCTTTATAATTTCCTCCCATCTTTGGGCTTTCAATTTTGTTTGCTCTTCTATTTCTAGTCAATTGAGGTGCTACAGGAGAGTATTTATTTGTTCCTGTCCTGTTTTCTTAATGTTTGAGTTCAGAGCTATAAATTTCCCTCTAAGAACTGCTTTCCTTGTGTCCCATAAATTCAGGTAGCTTGTGCTGGAATTTTCATTAAATTCAAGATGTTGTTTAATTTCTTGTTTAATTTCATCTGTAACCCACTGGTTATTGAGAAGACTGTTAATTTCCATGTATTTTTGGGGTTCTTGTAGTTTCTGTTGTCATTCATTTTCAATTTCATTGCACTGTGGTCAGATAATATGTATGGGATAATTTGTTTTCTTGCATATACTTAAGCATGATCTATGTACTAATATGTGGTCTATTTTAGAAAATGTCCCATGTGCAGCTGAAAAAAATGTGTATTCTGAAGTAGTTGGGTGGAACACTCTGTATGTCCATTAATTTCAGTTGTTTCAAGTTCTGGTTCAGCTCTCCTACCTCTTTGCTAAGTTTTTGTTTGCTTGACCTATCTTTTTTGGATAAGGTGGTGTTGAGGTCTGCTGTTAAGATTGTAGTATTGGATATTAGATTTTTCATGTCCATTAAGGTTTGTCTTATATAACTTGCGGCTCCTGTGTTGGGTGCATACATATTTATGAGTGTCACCTCTTCATCTTGAAGTTTTCCCCCAACTGAAATGTAGTGGTCATCTTTATTTCGTTTGATCAGTCTTGGTTTGAAGTTTAGACTGTCTGCAAACAGGATTGCTACCCCTGCTTTTTTTCTTTTCTTTTTTTTTTTTTTAGGTGCTGGAGCATGTAATATTGTTTTCCATAATTTCACTTTTAGCCTATGAGTGTCTTTATGAGTTAAGTGTGTTTCTTGCATACAGCATATTGTTGGATTTTGCTTCCTTCTGCACTCTGCTAGTCTATTTCTTTTAATTGGAGAATTGAGTCCATTTACATTGATGGTTATAAATGAAATATGTTGATCTATGATTGACATGATGTTTACTTACTACTGTTTATCTCTTTTTCTCCTGTGCTTAATTGAGTAGCCTATTTGGTGGGATTTTTCTGTTCTCATTTCTTGAGTTTGGGTCGTTTTGGTCCCTCTATAAAATATTTTTTAGTATGCTGTGTAGGGTTGGTTTTGATGTCATGAAATCCTTCAGTTGTTTCTTGTTGTGGAAGCATTTCACGTCTCCCTCATACTTGAAAGCATTTTGCAGGGTATAGCAGTCTGGGCTGAAATTTGTTTTCATGGAGGACTTGAAGCACTCTGCTCCATGCTCTTCTTGACTTCCTGGTTTGTGAAGAGAAATCTGCTGTGATTCTGAAGGGTTTTCCTTTAAATGTGATCTGTTTCTATTCTCGAGCAGCTTTTAGTATACTATTCTTCTGCTGAATATCTGGAATCTTGATTATTATATGTCTGGATGTGTTTTTAGTCAGGTTGATGCTATTTGGGGTTCTGCATGCTTCAGTTAGCTGAATGTCCCATTTTTTTTCATATTGGCGAAGTTTTCTGCTATTACTTTTGCCCATATTCTTTTTATATCCTTTGTATTGACTCCTTTCTTTGATTCTCACTAATCTCACATTGTTCATTTTTTGTATCATCTTGCAGATGTTGAATTATTTTTTCCTGCATCCTAGTTGTTTTTAAGAGATCCTTTCTCATCTTTTCACTAGCTGCAACCGTGTCAAGATCTGAGATTCTATCTTCACTTTGGTTCATACGGTTTTGCCAGCTTGTAATTGAGAGTTTATTTTCTTGTATATCTCTTTCAAACTGTTTCATGCGACCTATTTCTTTCTTATATTGCTCACTCAGGGAGTCCATTATGTTTCTATTCTCCTCTAATTTTTTATTAATATCTTCTTTAATAGTAGTAAAGTCTCTCATGGTCATCCTCTCTCTAATTCAGGGATTGTTTCTGCTCTGTTCTCCTCTTTACCTTTCCATAGTTGTTCCCCTACTTTAGATGGTATTAATTTAGACATGTCTTTTTTAATTCCAGTGGCTATTTCTGCCCTGGTTTCCTCTATACGTTTGTGCCGTTGTGTTTCCACTTTTGCGTCTATTTTTTCTTAGATTTCTTTTTTTACTTGACATGTTATCTCTGATCTGAGTTGCTGTATACGTTTCTGCATTTGTCTATCTACCTGAGAAGCTATCGGTTCAGAGATTTCATCTGTATGATTCTCATTTTCTTGTAGGGTAGTTTCTCCTGTATCTGTTACAGGCGGGTTCGGGACCTGAGATTGCATTTTGCTCCTTGTCTGTATCATTGTGCATAGTAGTGATCTTTGATGCAACAGCGTGCTCAATGGGTTAGTGATTTAGTCTGGGCTTCTGGGTCAGCTGGGCTGCTTTTAGCCCTGGCAAGGGAGGTTTCACTCACCTGGTAGGCTAAGCCTGTGTCGAGCCTGAGGTCTGACTCAGGTGGTGGGTGTGATGCTGGATAGGCTATGCTTGTATCTGGCTAAAGATCTGAGTCACCTGTTGGCCCTAGCTTCTGGGTCGGCTGCTTTCACAGTGGGCCAGAGTAGATCTAACATGGTGAGTGGGCCAGAGTGCTCATGTGAGTGAGCTGGAGACCTCAGGTGAGTGGGCAGGAGACGTCTGGTGGGTGGGCCGGAGTGTTCAGGTGAGCGGACTGGAGTCTAGGAATGATTTTTGGAGGGTTATTTCCTTTTAAATTTCACTGAACAGTTTGAGGAGTATTGGGATTATGTCTTCTGTAAATTTCTTGTAGAATTCAGCTGTGAGTCCATCAGGACCTGGACTTTTTATTACATTTTGTGTTTTATTGACTCTAATTGGGTTACTGAGAGTTCTTGTATCTTCTTGATTCACTTTTGGCAATTTATACTTTTCTAGGAATCTGTCTGTTTCTTCTGTGTCTTCAATTCCGTGAGAGTAAAGATTCTCAAAAGTAGCTATTTATGATCCTCTGAATCTCTGCTGTGTCTGTAGCAATTATACCCTTTTCATTCCTTATTGCTTGAATTTGAGTCCTTTCCTCTTTTTGATGAGGTTAGCTAGAGGCTTATCAATTTTATTTAATATTTCAAAGAACCAGCTTTTTGATTCATTAATTCTTTGTATTATTTCCTTTGTCTCAATTCAGTTAATTTCTGCTCTAATCTTTATAATTTCCTCCCGTCTTTGGGCTTTGAGTTTTGTTTTCTCTTCCTTTTCTAGTCGGTTTAGGTTCTGAGTAAGAGTATTTGTTCATGTTCTGTTTTCTTACTGTGTGAGTTGAAGGCTATAAGTTTCCCTCTAAGAACTGCTTTGACTGCATCGCATAATAATAATAATTACTAAATTATTAAATTTAATAATTTAAATTTTCATTAAATTATTAATATTGTTTAATGTCTTATTTAATTTCATCTATAACCCACTGCTTGCTGAGAACAGTGTTATTTAATTTTCATGAATTTCTGGGATTCTTGTGATTTATTTTGTCATTAATTTCCACTTTCATTGCATTGTGGTTAGATAGTATGCATGGCATAATTTGTTTTCTTGCATATACTTAAGCATGACCTATACGCTCATATGCAGTCAATTTTGGAAAATGCCCCATGAGCAGCTGAAAAAATGTACATTTAAGTCTTTCATTATAGTTATCCTTTCTTTTTCTACTTCAGAGGTTGTTTTTGCTCTCATTTCCTCCGTAGCTTTCTGCAGATGTTCTTCTACTTCAGATGCTATTAATTTAGAGATGACTCTTTTTTTTTTTACTTCAATGGTCATTTCTGATCTGATTCCCTCTATGCTTTTCTGTAGCTGTTTTTTTTTTTTTTTTTTTTTTACCTCAGGCTCTAGTAAGTCAAAGATTTCTCTTTTCACTTCACAGGTTATCTCCAATCTGAATTCCTGTATGTTTCTGCATTTGTTTGTTTACTTCGGATGTTACTAATTCAGAGATTTCAGCTGCATGATTCCCATTTTCTTGTACAGTAGTGTCTTTTATGTTTGTTACATGTGGGCTCAGGACCTGAGATTGCATTTTGCTCCTTGTCTGTATCATTCTGTATAGCAGTGACCCTTGGTGCAGGACTGCATGCCCGCAGGTTAGTCGTTCAGTCAGGGCTGCTGGGTCAGCTACTTGGAGGAGGAGGAGGTCTGACTCATGTGAAACCTGGTGCTGGATAGGCTGCACTTGCGGTGGGCCAGAGGTCTCCAAAATGGGCATTTGGTTTCCTACAAAAAGTTACTACATCTTTTTCATTAATATCTAAGGTTATTCTGGGGTCAAGTAGGTATGCTCTTGAATTTTCATTTGACTGGAGAGATATTTATTAGATGAAAGCTGCCTTACAGTCACCGAATCCTATTTATTGTATGGCAGGATATAAATGGTAGAGCCACAAGGTGCCCATGGGTTAGTGATATTTCATTTCAGTGAGCATTTAGTAGCAACTGAAGAGCAATTCTTTTTAAATAAAGGGTAGATTTAGAAGGTGCTATTGCATATGCTTGTAAACAGCATTTCTGAGTAGTTAGGTAGCTGTTCCTAAAGTTGTCCTTTGTCCTTCTATGATTCTTTGTTGTTTCTGCTGAGCAATTAAGGACTGGATGGTCCACATAGCAGTCCTTGAATAAGAGTCTTCCTCTGTACTTCACAGTCATTCATTTATAGGTATCAATACTAGTTATATATTCGGATGTAGAAAAAAAATACATTAATCAAGTTTTGGCACCTTTTTCTATAGGAACATGAATCATGAAGTGTGTGCCAGAAATACAACAAAGTTATCAAGATGATTTCTATACAAACACTCCAACAAGAACACAAACAGGTTGGCAGTGGTGACAAAATGTGAGCACAGACCATTTTTTTCCCAACCCATGGTGTCTGGTGCTTGTCCTTCCTCTCCCAGAAAGCAATGTCTGTTTACATATCATCTTTTTTCTCCAAAAGTGTCAAAAACCATGCAAGTCTAAGGCTTAATACTGCCTAACTTATAAACTATTAAGTTAGTTCCATATCATTTCTGGTTGGGCAGGTGAGATAGCTCAGTGGACTAAGCACCTGCTTTTCAAGTGCAGAGACTGGGTTCAACCCCAACTTCACATGTTGTGCTGGCTCTGCCCAAGGTGTGCTGAACTGGCCACCAAAACCAGGCATGGTGGTGCATGCCAGTAATCCCAGCTCTGGAGAGGCTGAAAACAGGAGGATCATTATCAGTCTGAGCTGCATAGTGAGATCTTGTACTAAATACATTTAAAAAATAAATAAAAGAATTTTAAAAAGAAAGTATGAGACTCCCGATTTAGCACAAAGGAATTCATTGCTCACGACATAGCAGGGCTCATGTGTATTGTTTTTTTTTATCCTAAGACCAAGGAAGTTACAAAATTTGGGCCTATTTTACTATCACATAAACACAGATATACACTTTAGCTGAGGAACACCAGCCCTGAGGGAACCACTGCTTCATAGTAACCTATAAATAATCCCACTTTCTTTCCAGTTCCTGAAGGAATACGCCTTCATTCTTCAAGTGTACCTGCTACAAATAAAACACTGAGAAATGACCCAAAAAAGTGATGTCAAGGGCTCCTGGTTTTTGCTGGTCAGAGCAAAAAACAACATGCAAGAACTAATTACGAGGCCTGTGGTTCAATGGCTTAAAATATAATTTTTTAAAACTCAAGATATGTTTCTATAAAAAGGTGTAAAATCTGACACAAATTATAAACCCAAAACCAGTGATAATCAATGTAAAACATAAATGCAATGAGAAAGAAAATGTATGTATTTATTGTTTAAATTTAAAGTAAATTTATTAGTGCTATGAAGAAATAGATAGTTCCTATTCTATGTCAAGCTGTCCAAAATACTATGTTTCCCTAACTGACTATATGCAACTGAATTGCTCTGATAAAAAATAAAGATGTTAAATAAATACATAACTAATCTCATTTAGTAAAATAGGAACATGAAAATAAAACCAATCCCAACTTGGAAGTAATTTAAGATTATCTCACATCATTGAGTCTTCTTTAGCAGTGCAAAGTATTTAAAATATTTTATCATAATATATCTGCACAAATATGAGAAAAACTTTTATGCTTTTCAATAGATAAAAACTGAAGCAATTATTTTTCAATGCATGTATAAATTCTTCCTAAGTTAACAAACATATAGCATAATTCAATTTAGCTCCTGCCAGACCATTTCTGGGGAAGGGAAAGGAACTCGAAGGTGAGCTTGAAAGCATCAACACAGGCAAAGAGCTAAGAAATTACAAAGTTAAATAAAAACAGCCATGGGGAAGAAACTGCCCTGTGAGATACTGGCATACAGCAGAAACAATAAATGCTTAATATCGTCTAACTGCTATGAAACATAAGTAACAGAGCAGAATAATTACAAAATAGATCATAATATACATATAATGAATACAATAAACTGGTCATTTTAGAAGGAAAATCTGACTGGGACTTAATCTATGATGCAAATGAATTATACATAGATTAAAATTTTTAAATAGAAGGAAAAACTAAGAAAGTTACTGGAAAATGTAAAATCTCTCAGTAAGATGTAGGAAAAACTAAGTGCAAAGACAATGTGAAAGATACAGGGATAGGAAATAACTGAATATAAAATCCTAAAAGCTTTCTGTAAATAAAAATCAATGTGAAGTCTAACAATGTTAGAAAAGCTTCCAATAAGTACGAACTTGAATTACGAGAAGTATATTGTTTTATATAAAAAGAAATGTTTCAAGATCAAAGAAATATATTTCTTAAAGTACAAATAATCAGGCAACAAAACACAACCAAGGAGCTATTACTCTGTAAAAAAAAAAAAAACAAAAAAACTAACCTAATAACAATTTCTCTATTAGCCATTTTAAAATTTAACATATACAAAAGATAGAAACATTTGAGTAATATGTAATTTTAAAGAAACCCACCCAACCTACATGTTTTCTGTTTTAGTTTTGTTATTCATCAGGTATTCACCATATATTTAGAGATATATTGTATTTATTTTTAATAAGAAATAACAATGTATAACAATGTGATAGATTCAAACACATTAGTAGTACATTTCAATATTTGATACAATGCATATTGTTGTCCTATTAGTTACACAGAGCACAGAATGTAGATGTTATTGTTTTTCAAATCATTATTAGTACAACCAAATTTCTTCTCAATGAACTAAGAGACAATAGTAGTATACATAATCCAGTGTTTCATAATCACAGCAGGTTACTGGTAAACCTGTCATTGTTGGAAGCTGTTGATTTAAGCCTTTTTACAGCTTAGCATTCTAACCTAGCTTTACGTTTTATGCCTTGTAGTTAAACTTTTCTGCTGGGTCATTACATGGCATTCCAGATAAACTCATCAGTTTTGCATGTTTACTTCGAAATCAATCTGTTCATGTAAAACTTATACATCTTGTACATGTTATCTTACTTTGGTATAATTTATGCTTCAAATCAAAAGCTAATCAAGGCAAAAAAATTCTCAGATATAGTATTTTTCAATACAAATACAAATTATTGAACAGACACTATCCTAGAATATTAAAATTTCAGCTTTTGTGAATCTCTCTTCTTTCAAAGTCACTTCTTTTATTATTACTTTACCTCGAAGTAGCCTTCTTCAGTAGCTTTTTAATCTTACTAATTTTGCAGGTATATTTTTCATGGATAACCACAAATGCATTACAACCGTCTGGTGGTGGTTCATCAGCAGCAATCTAAGATTTCAAAGATGACTGTTAGCTACTGCAGTTAACAATGAAGTATTTTCTTTGTATTTTTTAAGGGAAGGCTCTACAGGGTATTCAGGGTCTCACTACTAGATCAGACTCATAGTGATCTGTCTATTTACCGCCTCCCAAGAGCTGTAAAAAGGTGTGTGCCACCACACCCAGTCTCAATTACCATCTCAGTGTGTCTGGGGGTGGGCAGCAGGGCAGGCATAGGGATGAAACTCCTGGCCCCTATCCCTGCTCGCAGGCGCTTTATTCTGCTGAGCTATTTGGCCAGCCTTAAATATTTTTTTTTAATAAAGCCTCATAACTACTTTGTTTTAAACAAGTCATCCTTTACTATTAAGTTATTGTTCTAATTGAAGTAAGAAACTATATTACAAATATCTTAGAATTTCTCAAAATCTAAGAAATATTCTTATAAAATAAACTTTATCCTTAGAAATACATGCTTCAAATAATTCTATTAAAATTTGAATTAGTTTATTTCAGTAGTGATTCCAAGTTACTATAAAATACATATACACTTACAATCAGTGACAAAATGATGCTACATTCAATTATGGAACTAAAGTAAGTTTGTAGGTCATTCTGAACTATAGATAGTCATATTACATAGTGCTATGCACATTAGTAACATACCTTTTTGTATTTATACACACCTGTTGAAACATCTGAATAGTTGGAGAGTACGCTCTTATAGAGAAAGCAAACTTTAAAAGATTGATGTGTAAATTATCTAAAAATTGTCCAGCTTTCTTCAGGATTAAATTGTAATATGAATAAGCTGATTCTATAAAAACAAACAAAGAAAAAACTATGTTAATATTTTATATATGATACACTGGGCACATTCCTTACTGGAAAGCGAACTTAACCACTATTACACAGTCATATTTTGAGTTTGGTTACGGAGGATGTTAGAGAAAAATGGACTGCTTAGGCAGATGCAGGGGCTGGAAGTTCTATCCCCAGGCCTGCCATGCTGGAGCATGCTGAGACTGGGTATGGTAGCACATGCCTGTAATCACAGCTCTTGGGAGGCTGTAAACAGGCGGATCACTATGAGTCTGATCTAGTCGTGAGACCCTGAACACCCTGTAGACCCTTCCCTAAAATAGAGAGAAATGGAAAATGAAAATAGGTGTTATTAATATAATTTTTTTTCTTCCAGTGACCACTAAGCAAGTAGCACAAGGTCAGGCAAAAGTAATCTTGCCATTAACATCTGTCTGGAACACATCTACATTTCAGACCAATCCGTCCAAATTATGTAAGGTCCATTACACAGTTTAAGAGAAGAAACTATGAATAGTACAATGAATTAAAGAATTATAGCTCGTAAACATTACAGTGTATGTATGATGAAATTCTACTGCAATTTGGTGCAGATATCTACATATGCTTATTCTGTCCCTAATACTTTAGGAGGTAAAATGTGAATCAGACCTTTAGGAGTAAATGTCACCTTGTCTGGAACTGGAACAAACTAACCTGAGCTGCTACTTCCTTTCTCTAAACACATCTCCAAAGAACCTAAGGACACAAAAGGGAAGGACAGATCCTAGAATTTACTTTTAAAACTCTCTAACACCCTTGCAGGGATACAGAAAAGTCTCAAAGAGACAAAGGCAGAAAATAATGGTTGACCTGAGCTGGAAGGGGCCTGGTATCACCGATGAGGATAAGAAGGGAAAGACAGAACTGTCCATGTGTTCAATCATTATTTGCATTGTTGTCATAGTGTTAGAAAACTTGCTCCACTCCAGGTTCAGCCAGAGGTAAGAAAGTTTCAACACAGAAGTCATGGAGTGCATTTGGTATGAGCATTCATAGTTTGGACCCTGTTTATTTTTTAGTAAAGTCTTTACCCTTCTATATCTTCACACTGGGTTACTGTCTGAATCTTCCTACACAACAAAGCAGAACTGGAGTAGATGTCACACAGTTCCCAGGGTCAGGGTTCCCAAATATGAAGACAGATGATCAAAGATAATAGCTAAAACCGAATTGTAATATTTCTCTTTCTCAGAGAAAGAGAAGGATGATATGTTTGGAATGAAACATTCTGGGACCTGGAATATTGGATTGCTTGCTTACTACAGTAATGTTTGCTACTTGGCCAAAACTATTAGGCTATTGACCTTCAGTTTCCATTGTGGGATCTGAAAGTCAATGCAAATATATGGGCATTATTGCCTTTGCTGTAAGTAATCTAGTCTTCTGTCTCTGATCCAGGGAACATGTTTCTGCCACCATCCATGAAAATTATCTTTTAGATCTCCAAGTGGGGAAACATCTTAGACTCTTTAGAATTCTTATATTTACAACAAAAAATGGAATGCTAACAGATACAGGGATTTTTTTTTTTTTCAAAATAAAACACTGACTCCAATGGTTCAGTTATTAGGTTTTCAGAGATATTCTTGGGCAATGATATAATAGTAACAAAACTAATACATTTTGTTGTCCATTAATGAAGAGAAAATGAAGAAAGGAGGTAAATAGGCCAGGAACTGGGACATAAGTACAGGTCTTTCTGCAACAATGTCTTGGTAGCACCTTATAACAAAATTGCTCCAGTCAATCCTATCACACTGCAACTGTCCAAAGATGAGTCAGCAGGAGGACTACTGCTCATTTGAACTACCCTAGGCTACACAGTGACGTTAGGCCAACATGGACTACATAGCGAAACCCTCTAAAAAATTTGATAGCTATCATGTTTAATTTCTTATTTACACTAAATTTTCCCTTGCTTAATAAGATCAACAATTGTATCACCTATGTTTTTAGACTGACCATTATTAATAAACTCAACAAAATAATTTTAATAACACAATTTCCTTTAGGTTCAACCTGAAAACATCTCTTACAAGTAGAGTTTAGGTTATATTACAGCATGTTAATGATCTGCCATCAGACTGTGCAAGTGCTTTGTTTCATTTAGATATAAAATGCTTCAATACCTAAGGAATTTAAGAGTTCAAAACTGACAAGTCAGAATAATTTTTAGATCAGCTTGCCAATAAAAAGCAGCACTGAAATTAAGGCCATTAAACATATACAGAGAAAAATAGATTGAGGATAAACAGGATTTCAGATGAAAAATATAGGAAAGCTCATGTTGAATTAAAAAAACTATTATGAAAAACTGATACATTAATCTATCTTATTTTCACCTGCTTACTACAAGTAAAATTACTATGAAAACACAAACATAGTAATTTGTTTTGTTTTGTTTTTTGGAGACAAGGTCTCACTACGCAGTTCAGGCTGATCAAGAACTTATAATGTAGCCAAAGCTGGCCTCAAACTCATAGCAATTATCCTGACTCAGTCTCACAAGTGCTGGGATTAGAGGCATGTGGCATCACACCTAGCAATAGTTTCTTTATAATCTAAAATGTTACTAAGTGGTCAAAATTCCTCCACACAGTTTTCTTCTATTCTTGGTTCTTTCCTTCCCTACCACCTAGCTAAAACCTATCGATCAACTCAACCATAAGACTCATTATTGCAAATGTTGTTCTGTTGACTCTGGATTATTGATTAGATGACTTTATGTGCTCATGCTGTGCATATCCCTATGAAAGTGCTCATTGCCTAACAGTAGACTTCACTGTTTTGCTGTCTCCATATTACAGTCCTCAGAACATCAGTAATAAACTTTGTATTACCAGCAACAAATGCCCAGCATCTCTTATGACTAAAACAATAATTAGTAAATAATGTAGAATTTCATGGAGGAATTTTTAAAAATATCATTAAAGGCATATTTGAACTCTTCATTGAAAACACATATTGAACTATAAAACTTTAACTTTAAGGCTGCTTAAGTCAAAGGGGCTCCAGTAAATCAACATTTATTTATCTAGTTAATGTATCTGGTATAGGGTCTCACAACGCAGCTCAGATTCAGTGATACAGAGACAAAAGGTGTGGACTAATTGCAGAAGATATTTCAAGGCAGTCTAACATCAAGGCAGTGGCATTGGTACTTCTGTGGCTTTTTGGTGCATAATGTTTTTAGTTTGGCCAGAACAGAAATTCTAGGAGAATTGTGGCGATCTTCCTGCTTTCAGCCTTCCCAGTCCTGGGATTACAGGTGCATTATTGCCACCACACCTGCTCTCAGTTGCTGGCTCAGCATGCCTGGGGGCAGGGCCAGTGCAGTATGTGGTGCCCCTTCAACACTTAATTTGAAACTTTTTATCTTACTTTTACAATCAGGAATAAAATCAGGCATTATTTAATGGCACAGAGTAAAAAGTTTTCTGTGTTTAATTGGTAAAGTTTTCATCCCTAAGGAATTTTATGTTCCTAACAATTATCAGTAGTGACAAGAAAACATTTCTTTAGAATAATTAAGCCTTTAGCATCCACTAGTAAAATTTTATTTTTATACCTTTAATCTTTTTGTTTGTTTTGTTTTTCAAGTCAGCATCTGGCTATGTAGTTCGGTATGGACCTGACCTCACTATGTAGCTCAGGCTGGCCTCAGACTTTTGGTAATCTTACTGCCTCAGCCTCCAGAGTGCTGGGATTATAGGTTCTTTAATCTTTTAATCTCCCTAATAAATATACAGATACTTGCTAATTCTGAGGAAGATACACATTTGTAAGCAGAAATATATATTCTCAAACCTACATAAAAATAGGAATTACTGACTCTATCTTATAGTAAAATGAAAACATATTGGTTATCAGGCTTTTTGAGGGCAAGCATTAAAAAGCTCTTTAAGAGCAAATATACTCTGGATAATAAAAATGCAATACTACAGTTTAGTATATACTTTAATGTGTACCATAAAGAGTGAACCTTAATGTGTACCATAGACTCTGGATAATAATAATAATAATAATAATAATAATAATAATGATGATGATGATGATGATGACTCATTTTGGTTCATAACCCCAACAATTGTACTGTTCTGGAACAAATGCTAACTAGAAGGGAAGTTACTCATATGAAAACAGGAGGTAAATAGGAAACTTCTGTGTTTTCTGCTCACTGTTACTATAATCTAAACACTGCTTTAAAAATAAATTCTAATTAAGAAAAGTACTACTATTAGATTCAAAACTAAGAGTATTTCAAGTAAATATATGTTAAAGGAAAGCTACAGCTCAACAATTTTTACTTGTTTTTTATTCTAACGCAATAGCCAATATTCCAGTCGGTGGCTCCTGTGATTGATTATGTGGGTATGGATGCTGCACCTGCCCTGGGGCAGGTAATTTGCATTACAATGTAAGGAGGACAGAGTTGCTAGCTAGCTGCCTGAGCTGTTGCCACTCCCTTCTTTCTTGCTATTTGCTGCTGCCATGAACTGCTGCCCTCTGCCCTGTGTCACTCTGTCTTGGAGTCAGCTGAGTAAGGACTGAAACCTCCAGTAACTGTGAGCTAAATGAACTTCTCCTTTCCTAATTTTCAGTGTCAGGTATTTGTTCCAGCAAAGAGAGAAGAGTAATTGAGACACCCTATAATTACTAATTAATTATATAAGTTTACTCACAATAAAATTAAGGCCTAATACTTTTGGAAATGTATACTTGGAATAGTTTCTATTAAAAACCTTTTAAAATTTAATGTTCAGATTTACTAACCCAGTTCGACATTTAGTTAATTATTACCATTGAAGAAAATAAAGCCAATATGTGTATATTATTACATGTTACTTACCTCTTTGTTTATAAATTGATAGTTCTCGTACAGTTTCCAAAAACTGCCAAAATTTCTCATTGCTTTCTTCTGCCATAAATTCACTATTAAAAAAATTGGTTAATGGAAATAAAAAATATTTAGACACTATAAACTATACTTCAGAATTGAATCATATGATAATTACAAAGCCTCCACAAATTAATGTTAAAATACTGATTTCCCCTCACTGCAAAAATCTATGATTCTTACCTCAGGTATCATTTTGAACTACAGGCATATAATAATGCCAGGAAGTCTGCATATGAAATTATTTTTGGCCTTTTTTATAGCCAACACTAAAAACTGGATAATTTATTTTCTTTCTTCATATAAAACAGCTTTGAGAAATATAATTTAATGATAAAGATGAGCATTCTATGAAATCCATTTAACTATTTCTACAATCTTTTCCTTAAAGCAGTAAAAGTCTTAATTAAAAAATTGGAAACGAATGTGTGTTACACTAGAACTTTGCCTTAAATCCTAAAGAAATTTTTACTTTCTTGCATAAGAAAAAAAATAGCCAAAACTTTCTAGAAATTGTAAAATAAAAAAAGACTTCCTAGAAACTGTCAAACAAAAAAGGCTGTGCAGAATAGGGTAAGAAACTAAGAACAAGTAAAGTAGAAAGAGCCACCATGCAATGACATAATCCTTCATATTACCCACCTCATCTTTCTCTCTAGCCTTGGTAAAGTTTAATTAATGCTCAATAAGAATGCAAAGCAAGGAGGACGTACAACACACATAGAGAGCAACTCATTCTTATATGAGATGGCCACTAAAGGCAACGAGAAAAAAATCATTCATTAATATAAACAGGGCAGGTGAGACAGCTCAGTGGACTAACTGCTTACTTAGGCAAGTGTAAGGACCAGGGCTCTATCCCCAGCACCACATGCTCTGCTGGCCCCACCCCGAGGTGCCTGGAGCAGGCCACCGAGACCAGGTGTGGTGGTGCACATCTGTAATCCCAGTGCTGGGGAGGCTGAAAACAAGATCACTATCAGTCCGAGTTGCATAGTGAGACCCTGTACCAAGTACATTAAAAAAAAAAAAAAAAAGGCAAAGACAGTAATTTCAGTAAGAAAACTTCAAAACCACTACTGCAATTAATGATATCCAACTCAATGGCTTGAGGAAATAAAGGAAATAACAGGAAAACATTAAATAGAATATGAAAAGGTACAAAATACTAAAAAAGTGTGACAATACTCCACTTACTTGATCAAACAGCTATAGACATGCTCAAATACAGATTGAATGTTCCTCATGTAAAATGCTTAGGACCATATATATTTCAGATTTTTCTAGATTTTACGATATTTTTATATTTGCAGAGCAAACTTTTAAAGAGGGCACTCAAGTCAAATACAAAATTCATTTATGTCTTACATGTAACTTGAAGGTAATTTTCTATTACATTTATAGTGCACCTGCATTTTGACTGCACCTTGTGACATAAAGCGAGGTGTCGAATTTTCCACTCATAGTATCATACAGACACTCAAAAAGTGATGGGTTATTTCAGATCTGAGATGCCCAACTTGTACTGTGAACCATACATAAAAGTATGATCCTTCAAAATGATCATCTTAACAAAGTGCTCACTTATTTCCTTAATATCCCACTTCCCTTAAGCATGTTTGGAAATCTAGAATTCCCATCTCAACACCAGGCTTTGGCTCAATGGTTGAGCATACCCATGAATCAATCACATGTCTAACCTATACAGTGAAGGACTGTTAAACCACAGTCCTGGTCTTCTGTCCAGAGCACATATTTCCATGTTTCTTAACTTTAGCATCCTTCTTAAATGAACAGACTGAGAAACTTCTAAATTATCAACTGTTGGCTTCTCTTTCCTTAACTATTCCTTGACCATGTCTTTCCTCTCTCACTGTGTACCTCAACTAGTAGTAGAAACCTGGCAGCACCATCAACATGTTTGGAAATATTTTCAGTCAACTATCCAATTTGCTGCTTCAAGATTTTCTTTTTTAAAACAACTATTAACTCCCCATCTACCCAGTATTCTGCTGCTAAATAACAAGGGTAATCTTTCTTCCAGTTTCTAGTAACACACACCTCAGTTCCTTCTGAGCCCTTGCCAGAACTCCCAGGAAGGACCCTGTCAACATCATGTATTTTCCAAGAAGACAGCAGTAGCTCTGTCATGCTTCTTACTTTGTTACAAGTTTTCACTTGAATTACTCAACGCCAACATTTTTCATTTGGTAGTCTCCTCAAGATTACTTAGGGTTTTTCTACATTTCTCAAAAATTTTCTAGCTTTTCTTCAATTCCACAGCTGTCCTACATTTTTAGGTAGTTGTTACAAAAAAATTCAACTTTTTTTTTTTAACCACCTAAACCTGTATTAGCTTCCTAGTGCCTTTGTAACATAAAAAACTAAGTGGCTACAAACAAAAGGAAACTTCTCATGATTCTGGGAGAGCAGATATTGAAAAATCAAGGAATTCGTAAAGCTACATTTGTTTTGAGGCTTTAGGGCAAACTCTATTGTTTCCTCTTCTGGCTTTTATTGTTTCAAGTGTTCCTTGGCTTGAGGATGACTAACTCCATTTTCAAACTATAGCTTCACATAGCCTTCTCCTTGAGTCAATCTTTTCATAAATGTCTTATAAGGCCATTCTGGAGTCCACCCAGATTATTCTGCTATTAACCAGGATCTGCAAAGACCTCTTATAAGGCGTCATTCACCTCATATAAGATGGTACTCACTGGCTTGGGAGTTAGAATGTGGACCTATCTTTGAGGCAGCAAGATTTCCAACCACAATCAGGTTGGTAAAACAGGTCTGAGCTAGTCTGAGCTATCTCAGTATGGGACCTAGTATGGGAATGTCCTATAGGAATTCTAATCCAGACTCTTGTGCCAAATAGAAACTTGGATACTGCAACTAGAAAGTTGAGATAATTAATGACAGATTTGAGACTTAAGTATTGGATTAGTTGTAGGGAAGCTCTGAAAGAGATGGGGAAAATTGTACATGGGAACACGTTTAAGCTATAATCATTTATTATCTCAAACTACTTTAACATCAAATAAATACAATGTATTAGGGTAGTGATGTCTCCTTTTAAGACTACTCACTGTTACTCTGGTGGAAGAACAAAAGTACCTGGTTTAAAATTGTTGAATGTGCTTGGAGTAGTTTCTGTAGATTCTGTTCTGTTTTTGTGACTCACATGACCATTTTGGGACTCATACATGCTGTTTTTATCACTTTGTTGTATAATGTGAAATCTAGGTTGGCGATGCCTCTTAAGTTGCTCTTGTTGCTCAGGATTGCTTTCGCTATTCTGGGTCTCTTCTGGTTTCACATGAATGGATTTTTAAAAATTTATTATTATTATTATTATTATTATTATTATTATTGTCTTTTTGAGACAGTTCAGGCTGGCCTTGAGCTCACTTTTGTAGCCCTGGCTGGTCTCAAACTTGTAAGGATCCTCCTGCCTCAGCCTCCCAAATGCTAGGATTTCAGGCCTGCGCCACCATGGCCGGCTCTGAATAGATTTTTTAAAAAGTGGCATTTGTATACAATGAAGTATTGTTGGCACAAAGGACAAACTTGAGCCATTTGAAGAATGGATCCACACTGACGCCACAACCTTAAGTGAAATAAATCAGATACACAAGCTTAAATATCACATGCTTTCTCTTTTGTAAGAAACGAAATATAAAAAAAGCACAGAATAATATTAGATCAATACGAAAGAGTGAGATAAACCTTTTGCAAAAGGGCAGGAGACCAAGAAACGGATGGAAGAGGGAGGCAGAGGTGAAGGAGATGGATAAAGTGTTATGTTCATGCACCAATTCCCACACAGAGTACCATCAGTATGCACAGCAAACGTGTACCAATACAAATACAAATACAAATTAGAAAAAAATCCTTCATGCCGCCTACAAGAAAGAAGTTTCTCTTCTGTTTAGTAGCGTATTAAGGGACAAATGTCATTCTTGCAGTCAATCACACTTTATAAATTGCAGTGGAAGAGACTTAAAAAGCAAATAATTGGTGATTGTCGAGCCCAGGATGGCGTGGCCTGACCGCAGGGTGAACCCAGAAGCTTCCAGCAGTCTCTCCTTTAGTTCCAGGAGGAAACGCCACATCCGTCCCCCTTTTTTCTCCTCTAAACTAAGTGCTAATAAAATCTACACCGAATAGACAACGGTTCAGTTTAAAGCCAAAGGGGAGGCCGAGAGCGGCGCCCGCCCTGCGTAGCCGCCGCCAGGGGGCGCTGCCGAGAAGCCAGGCCGCGGGAGACGGGGGGATGCTCCAGGCGCCGAGAGCGGGACACCGGGCCAAGGGCCCCCGCGGCCGGGGCGCACCCACCTGGCCTCCAGAAGCAGTGGGGTCTCCGGCCAGTTGGCAGCCAAGCGCGCCGTCACCGCCTTGGACGCGCAGACCGGACGGGCGCCCAGCAGCGAGAGCCACAGCAGCGAGGAGCCCAGGAGCAGCCGCAGCGTGCTGGCGGCCTTCGCAGGAACCATGGCCTATGGGCGGACGCGAGCGGCCCTGGGGCTCCTCTGCGTCCGGGGCCTGCCACGCTGCTCCCGGCGCGCGGCTGCCCACTTCCGGCGGGGAGGGGGGGGAGCCCGAGTTCGTTACTGAGGGCTCCGTCCGGGAGTGGCCGCGCGCATGCGTGGTGGGCTCCGGCGCGGGACGAGGGGGGCACCATCCGGGACCCCCTCGGGCCGGCACGGGAGGGACGCTGGGAAACGGCGGGCCGGAGGGCGGGTCCTGCGGTCCTCTGCAGTGGGCCGGGGCTGCGGGCGGCGGGCTCGGGAGACCTGAGACCTGAGGCGCCCGTGGAGAGGCCATCGGGGATCCCCGGACCCTGTCCGCCCCGACGGGCCTCGCGGAGTTCTCCATTTAGCAATGTATTAGGGTCATCGGGCCGAGCGTGCAAGCAGGACTGCCCAGGCCAGGTGCGAGCTCCGAGAATTTCTGGGGCCCTGGGCTGGAAAGCCCGGCTGCTCCCCTGCCTCCTTAAAATTTTGCTCCAGGGTCTCCACTAGTGTTTCTGATTGACTAGCGCCCGAAATTTTGCATTTCATTTCCATCGCTTTCTCACCACTGGACTCATTAGGTATGGAAAGGAGCAGTTAATGCTTTTTGTTTTCTAATTTTTTTCTCCTCTTAATTTCTTACAACTTTTTGCACCCATTTTGCATGCATATATCTGGTAATCTAAATTGATTTGAACCGGGAGTGGTGGCTTACTCTTGTAATCCCAGCACTTGGGAGGTTGAGGCAGGAGGATAAGTGCAAGTTCGAGACCAGCCTGGGCTACAAAAGTGAGCTTAAGGTCAGCTTGAACTGCGTAGCAAGACCCTGTCTCAAAAAGACAAAACAAACAACTGATTTGAAGACAACACTGCAATAAAACAAATATTGTCAAATTCATATTTTGTTCAGTGAAATTCGGTATCGTTCTGTTTCTATTATTTTCATTCTCTTTTTAAAAAATTAAAAAATGGAGAATCTAGGCCCACCAGGACCTACTGGGTCAAAGCCTCTAGTTTAACAGGTTCTCCACGTGATTCCAATGCACGCTAAAGTTGGAGAGGCTCTGCTGAAAAACGTTGGGTGAAAGTGCATAGAAAAGTGCTGGGTGTTTTGCTACAGTAAAATACAGTGTAAAGAGAGGCAGCAAGAAGGGTCGGGATGCTGTGTTCATGATTTCACAGCCGCTCCGTCCTGCACTCTGTAGATGCTGGAGTTCTGCAAGTTGCTACAATTCTCTATTTTTATCTTTGTTCCCTCTCTACGCCCCTCCGTTCGTGTGTCCGTCCGTCCGTCCATCCGTCCGTCCGTCCGTCCGTCCGTCCATCCATCTATCCATCCATCTGTCCGTCTATGTTTCCCTCTTCCTGGCTGTCTCCGTCTCTCCTCTCTTTCCCTCGCTCCCCAGTTTGCATTCCTCCTTAGAAGACCTTGCTTTGGAAATTTTGCTCAGACAGGACTCGCTTCTTCAATTCATGAGTTCTGCTGCTTGGTAGGCTTTATTCCTCTTAAATTTCTCTAAGCTGCTTAACTGTTACACAGCACTTGCATCCTCGCTTTCGAGTTTGAGTTCAGTATTTATTTCTCCTAAAAATAGCATATTCCCTGAGGTCTCTACTCATTTTGGGCATCCCCCTGCTGTACCTGCTGCAATACTTTGCATTATTACAGATCCATAAATATTGAAGATTCCTTATTTTATACACAGGCAGAAAGCTAAGGCCAGTGAACATTTCTATCCATAGTGCATGACACAAAACGTTCTATGAATCTTTTACAAGTACTTAACTTTATTTCTACATAGTTTTGAACTGGTTTTTAAAATTGAAAGTGTAGGACAGAGAAAATAAAATATTGACGGGTAATGTCTTAAATGTCAGAATATCTTGTGGTTTCCAAAATCTTTAACTGATACATGTGAGACACATATGATGTACTATTGAAGATAAAACATAAATTAATATACATATTGGAGTTTAGAAGAGTGAATATGCTATGTTTCATTTATTGATTGATTGGTTGATTGATTGTATTTTAGGAAAGGGTCTACAGGATATTCTTGGTCTCACTACTAGATCAGACTCATAGTGATCCTCCTGTTTACAGCCTCCTGAGTACTGGGATTGCAGGCATACACCACCCAGCCCTGCCTCAGTTGCCTTCTCAGTGCATCCTGGGGGGCAGGACTAGCCAGCCAACCTGGGAATTGAACCCTGGCCTCTGAGTCTGCTTGCAGGTGCTTTAATCCATTGAACTATTTGGCAGGCCCTCTATGTTTCTCTTTTAAAGAGAATGAAGTTAACTCAGACCACTTATTCACATAATTCTTACACATTTTCACTTATTTATGTAATTTCTACACATCTTATACACTATTTTCCTAGAAATTTAAATTAGTTTGGAATGTTCTTTGGGACTGATCATATCCAGTTTTTTTTTTTTTTTTTCTTATCTGTGGAGCAAAAGGGTAAGATTGGTTAAGTTACCTACTCTACGCAATTTCTGCATGCAGATTTTTAAAAAATGCAAAAATTGAATTTCTCAAAGGCTAAAGTCTTCTAAACTTCATCTTCAATAACCCTTTGGCATTTAGGTTATGATTTGTATACGCTTCTGAGACATAATTATACCTAAGGTTTTTTTTTTTTTTTCTAGCAATATACAATTCAAAGTTATTCACTTCAGGGTAATATGAATGAAAATTGATGATGATAGCAGTTTTCATTGTATGTGGAAAAAGTGATTAATGAATGCTTTATAATAAGAATCTTGTGTTTAGTAGAATAAATCATCTTGAATGTCTTTTTAGATACAGCATGAGCTCCAGGTATTTAACAATAATAATGGTTCTGTGAGGATAGAACTATTGCCATATTATCTTGTTGTATAATAAAATCTTAATTTTCTGTACATAAAGTGGCACAGCTGAAATGGCTTTTTAAAGATGCAGTGTGTACATGTGGTACTTCCTTATGAATGTATTATGCATTGTAACATAATAAAGGAGAGAAAAACTGAAAAATGCGTCTAGGTTTTCATATTTTATTTGTTATAAAAAGACCTTACTCATTTTTATTTGAAAAATTTAAGTACACAAAAATGTACTCTTCATCACAGTCATGCAGAATGTTAAATTTATGTGAGTTGTTATGTTTCCACTCCTGAGGCAGAATTACTTCAAAATCATAATCAAAAGACTAATGGTTTAAGTTTTTTTTAAATTTAAGTATCAACAAATTTGATTGTTGTAAGTTTCATATTTTACTTAAGATTACAAGTACCTCCCAAGTGTCCCTCACCAAGGTGTGTTTGGTGAAAAATATTCACCATGGTTACTTTAAAATAACAAGTGAAAGGGAAGGCAAGGTAGCTCAGTGGACTAAACATCTGCTTGGGCAAATGCAGAGACTGGGGTTTGATTCCTGGTACCACATGCTGTGTCAGCCCACACTCAGGTACACTGAGCCAGCAACTGAGTCCAGGCAATACCTGAAAATAGGAGGATCACTACCAGTCTGAGCTGTGTAGTGAAACCTTGTACCAAACACATTAAATAAATACAAAAGTATATAAATAAATGAACAAAGTGAAGGGTGTGAAATACATAATTTTTAGGTTAATAATTTTGGATGATAAATGAACTTTAAATTTGCTACTTATTTACTGGATGCTACACTTTTAACAATTTTTAGTATACAATTCAGAAGTGTTAACTACCTCACATTATTGTGTAACTTTTGCAGAAAAACCAGTATCAAACCAAATGAAAGACTGCACAGAGGAGTTAGAAGGCACCTTTTATTACGCTGTCAAGGTGGAGGTAATTGGTTCGAAATCCCCAACACATAAATCAGCTTAGAGTTCAGTTTAAATCCAGCTTGCAAGCAGGCAGTGCGAAGCTGATGGTAGGTTATTGCATGACTGGTTACATGCATTGAGTCATGTGCTGTCAAGCAAACAGATTTACTTAGAAAAAATTGTTTATCATAAGGTAGGAAAATGCTGGGTAGGAGGGGAGGGGTGTGAGCAGAGCAAGTAAAGTTAAATGGGTCTTTGATGGGGCCAGTCCTAGAAATAAAGTCCTTCAAGCAAGTTGGAAGCCATATATAGTTTTCTAACTAAGGAAAAACATAAGGAGATACAATCAAGGTGGCTCTGTGTATTATCAAAGACAAATAGCTGGATGCAGACAGTCAAGGCTGACTGAATTTAGCAGGCTAGCTAGGAAACCAAGCAACAGGAACACAGTCATGAGCTATTAATTTATTTTTACCTTTTGCTATAAAATCTCTGTAAGTTTACTATTTTGTAACTGTGCCCTTTCAGAATCAATCCCTAGAACTGTTTCATCTTGTAAAATTAAAATTTGTACCAGCCAAGCAACTAGTATTCCTTTCTTCCTTAGACCCCATACTACTTTGTCCATCTAAGAATGGGACTACTATACTCATATAAACAGGCTTATATAGTGATTTATTTAGCATAAAATGCTAAAGGTTCACTTGGTAGCATGACTTAGAATTCCCTTTCTTTTTAAGGCCAAGTTCTTCCATCATATGTGTATATTACATTTTGCTTATTCAGCTACTCATGCAGTTATCTTCCACATTTTAGCTATTGTGAGTATTGTTCCTATTAGGTATGAAAATGTCTCTTCAAGATACCCCTTTTAGCCGGGCATGGTGGCACACGCCTGTAATCCTAGCACTCAGGAGGCTGAGGCAGGAGGATCGGTGAGAGTTCGAGACCAGCCTGGGCTACAAAACTGAGCTGAAGGCCAGCCTGAACTGCACAGCAAGACCCTGTCTCAAAAAGACAAAAAAAAAAAAAAAAAAAGATACCCCTTTTTAACTCTTTTGGCTGTCTGCCTTGAAGTGGAATTACTGGGCCATATGATAATTCTACTGTTAATTTGAGGAGTTGCCCTTCTATTTTCCATGGTGGTTGTACCATTTTACAGTATTATCAACAAATACACAGGGGTTACAACTTCTCCATATCCCACCAATACCTCTTTTCTTTCTCTTTTCAAATATCCATTCTAATAGGGAAAAAGCAGTATCTTATTGTGAGTTTCATTTACAACTTCCCAGTTGATCAAAGCAATTTCAAAACATAGGTTGAATCTGATTTCAGATCTAGATGTTAAACTACTTAGAGACTGTAATTTCCCTATCCCTATAAGTACAAAACAATCTCCTTAGTCTCTCTTCATTCAATTCATCTGTAAATATATCACTTAGAAGATTGAGTCAAGCTGACAAGGTCAATGCTTCTTAAAGAGTAACTAAAACTAGAAATTCTATTGCTTTATTAAATCATAAATCTGCAAATAAGCAGGCTAGAGTTGCTACAGCAGCTCAGAAGTGTCCAATCTTTTGCATGTTGCTTCTGCCATCATTAATGCTTTGATTTTAACTCATGGTCACAGATGGTTCCTGGGTCTCTAGGCCTCACTAATGCATTCCTGGTAGAAGGAGGAAAGAACAAGGACAAAAGGCAAACCCTGGGTGCCAACTGGGTTGCTATACTTAGCAAACCCCAGAGGGTCTATCGGATGACTTCACCTGACTGTTGATGGACCACTTCTCTGTTCCATGGCAACCCATAGCATGAGAGGCTGGGAAATGTGGTTTTATAGTGGGGCATACTTTGTGCATTATTTGGGATCCTGTTACTGAGGCATCAGGAACTGAAATGTGTTATTTTGTGCTGTATAGACGCATTACTGTGTTGCTATCTTTTCCACTTAATTACCTTATTTTGAGGCAATGAGTTTAGTTGGAAACTAGAGTGGGATGAAATTCTAGAAGACAGAGGACAATCTGCATGGCAACAGCAGGGAGAAGATCGTCTACCATAAGGAAATATCTGCTAGCCTATTTTAAGTACTAGAAGTGGGTTTATTCCCACTTTGGTTGAAGAAAATAAGTGCTAATTGCCTAAAAGCCAAATATTAGTAAGAAGAAGCAAGTTTATTTCAAAGATATTATAATTTTAGAAGTAACAAAGTATCAAAATATATTGTAGAGTTGTTATTTTGAATCTGTTATATTTGCAGCTGGAAGTGCTAAAAATCTTTGTCTAAAATTAGTAGTTTCAAATATCATGAGCCAAGAAAATTTGCGTCAGTTGTGTAATTTCAGTATTAAAATATCCTCCTGACCTAGCAATTGCTCTTAATATAATAAAATAACAATTTGTTTCACTTAGAAGTCCAAGTTTTAATTATGCTTGGTGAAAGGAAGATCAGAGAAATTTGTTCTTCCCATTTGTCTTTTTATTTGCTTCCAATTACATATTTCAGCTCTGGAAGAAGAATTCTAGAAATGAAAAAACCCCAGAATCAGGTTATGCACCACAGAAGCTAGGGAACTAAGTTTTTGGATATTGTACCAGATGGGAATACAGTGGAGGCAGAGAAGTGGAGAGAGTCAAGTGGTTTTATAATATCAGGAGACTCAGTTAACATTTCTACCTTTTTTCATTTTTGTCTTCATGCAATATTAGGGTGCAGTTATTTTTTTCTTCTCTCCTAATTTCTTCTGATGTTAGTTTTGCATCACCAATTTTTAATATAATTTGAGAATATTTCAGAAACTAAGCTGGAGCTGCCAAAGTGCTATTTCAAAGAGTGGTGTGATCTATTTAAAGGTCATCCTATCCTTTTCTTCTACATGCTTAGCCCTCAAGTTCAGGCTTCTCTTTCCACAATACTTTTGCTTAGCGGTCCTGCTTCCTCCCCAAAGTTGTCCTTTTTCTTCTTGTGCCCTAGAAGATTTTCGCTCTGAATCTACTGGCACCCAGAATGTCTGGGATTGAACCTCCTAAGGAAAGAAGGTTGGACTGTGTAAAAGTCCAGGTGACTGTACTCTCAGACACATCCCAGAAGGGTCTAGGCTGTATATGGCTACTGACTAGAAGCTAGAAAATGAGTGACTAGAGAATAAAATGTCCTGAAAATTGGCTACTGAGGAGCTGGGTTCAGGACTTAGATATTTTAGTGCATGAAATTAATATATGAGCATATATAACTGTAATGAAGATTAAACTGCCAATGAGGGCAGTTTTTTGATACTAGAAGATCAGTTCCTGGAGCAGTCATACTGATTTGGATGAATTTCTCAGTTTTTAACATCACTGTAATAGCTCACAGGAAGTGTAGGTAGACTCACATTAAACAAAACAATGTTTATGAAATGCCTTGTGCATATCTACTACATGGTAGATATTCAAAGGTAAACATATGGTTAGTTATATTGTCCTATTTTACATAATATTATATTATAATTTCTGTTATGCATTCTATTGTAATAATGAATATTTTATAAAGTTACTGACATGTGGCTTATAAGATTATCTCTAAGTTTGATATTGTTATGCTATCAGTGTCCATGTAGCAGTTTTCTATTCATAAATGTCCCAAACCATTGGAACACTGGTGTGAATTTGTATTTAATCCTATGAAGAATTATAAGCCACATCTTCGTCCAAAAGTTATGTTCCAAGTTCTTGTGATTCAAAATGTCACACTAATTTCTGCCATTGGTTCAGAAGGTATCTCTTTGCCCACCAGTTTCTCTGCTGTTTTGTCTGGATTTATATTTAAGCATTTGGCTTTCAATTTTATCTCTAAGTCAGCCAGGCTGGAAGAGTTGAATAGTAATACCAGCTGGCATAGAGTTGAGCCTGTATCAGCATATTGATGCTCCTGCGTCAGCATATTGATGCTAGTGACACCACAACATTTTTCTTTCTTACTAAACTGTCTCACATAGGCATTAAACAAGTGTGGTAATAAAAGAGAGCTGACACTAATCATCCCAGAGTATGTGAACTGTTAGCCATTGGAAGAAGAAATGCTTCACAGTATATTGGTGCATTATCTGTGGGACATGAATCAAATCAACAGACCTAACTATCAATAATAAATAAAATGACTTTGTGACTTTTCCAGTGGTAGTAGGAGACTTACTGTTGAGAAGAGAAGAACTTTGGTGCTTAGTGCACTTTGGTGCTAAGTGTAATTAAAAGCAAAACTCACCATGATGAACATGCTTGAAAAAAGCAGCTGCTCAATCCTGATATGAAGAAAAATGACTAATCAATTTTTTATAATATAATTAACTTTTTAGTTAAAAAACTACAAGGAAAGAAGTGCCCATGTCATATGGATACAGTTCCATAAAATTTCCACATTTGTGTCATTCATGGAACTTCTACCCAGATCAATAAATAGCACAGAGTGGCATCCCCCCTTTGCCTACTAAGTCATTTACCTCGACTCTGCCTACAAAGCTAATCACTAGTCTTACTTCTTATGCAGAAAGCTCATTGTATTTGTTTTGAACAATAATTCTGTACTACTTTAGAATGTGGTTTAAAGTGAGGAGAATATCATTAGACATATGTGGCAGAAAGATTTCTGTACAACACTATGAAAAATAAAATTGAGACCCAAAGACTTTATAAGAAATGATTTAAATAATACAGATAAGAGAAGATAATGACTCAACACATGGGTGCAGCAAGGCTGGGAAAGAAGGAACACATGGGCATGTTGATTTGTGTGAAGTATGGAGGATCCAGGTTGGCTTGCATGTTTCTAGCTTTGATAGCTGGATGGATGTAGCTCCATTTACCAAGAGGGTGGATTAGGCTTTAGGGGATAACAAATGAGCTCCTTGTTGGACATGTTCAGTTTGAGGTGCAGCATGGCAAGGCCATGGGTCAAATTTTAGCTACTAGGAAGTCAAGAGTGGGGAATCTTTGTTGATTTATGACTTGCATATGGTAAAGAATTAAAAATGTCAGTGATGGCCCTCAGTACTTCGGCTTGAGTCAGTTGGTGAATAATGCTGACATTCACTGAACTAGGTGAACTAATGAGTTTTGGATATACTGACTTTGAGATATTTTGTGCATATAGGTTTGAACTCAAAACAGTTTTTTCTCAATTTAAAACAAGTTTTTAGTTTTCAAATCAAGTGGAGGCACATCTACACACAAACATTAATTCAAGAAATCAAGAATGTGAAGTATAAACATGTATGGCAGACACTCCTTCATGAATTTAAAACCTTAAATGAATTTAAATTTACATGTAGAAAAAACATTGAAAATAGAGTTTTTTGGAAGAAGAAATAGTAACATATTTAAAAGCGCATTGCTATGGAGTATTCCATAGACTATTAGCTGCTCTTTTTGTTAACTACATTTCAGAAAGGCTGATAGTGATATCCAACTAGTCCATGATTAATTGTTGGAAGAGAAACATCATTTGTGGTTTTGTGGAGGTAAAAGAAGACATCAACAGTTTGTCACTAATGACAATGGCATCATGCCAGTCTTAGAAGACATCACAGCCAATGTTCATTAGAAATTATTCACTTAGTTTTTAACTGTGAGGTGACTCATTTCTGTAAAAAAATTGTTAATTTGTTATTTAAAATTGGTGGCTATCAATTGCACTAAAATGCTATTAGTCAGATAATTGGTGGGAATCGAGGTATAAAACTTAGGCAGGGTAGGTGGGGAACAGTTTTGAAGATGAATAATAAACTGGACAAAATTCATCCAACTAATCATAAGATGTTTGAGTATTAGGGATAGTGATTATAGATATAGCCCTATTTCAGAGTTGTCAAATACTGGAGAGATGAATCTAAGTAATTACAATGAACAATATTACGATGTAAGGAACATCTGACAGAAAATAGGGGCAGAGGATACTTAAAACTCCCAGTAAAAAATTCTTTACAGATAAAATGACAGGTGGGGGATGTCTTGTGAATTAACAGGCCAGATAGCTCAATCAAGCTCCTTGCATCCAAATATATAATAATTTAACATTATTTCAGAGAGAGAATAAGGAAGAGGAGAAAGAGGAAGAAAAGAAAGGGGGAGAGAGAAGAGGAGAACAGGTAATAGTGGTGGAAGGACAGCTAAATATGTAGAAGAAGCTGGGTGTGGTGTCGTATGCCTATAATCCCAGCACTTGGAGGCTGAGACAGGAGGATTGATGTGAGTTCAAGACCAGCCTGGACTATAAAAGTGAGTTTAAGGCCAGCCTGAACTGCATAGTGAGATTCTGTCTCAAAAAGACAAAATTTATATATATGTATATATATACATATATATATATATATATGCATATATATATATATATTCCCAATAATCCTTCAAGATCAGTGAGGACACTCTGAACATAGGAGAACCTGTACTGTAACATCCTATAACTCAGTGGTGTCCCAAATTTTCTGTTCAAAAAGATCACAGAGCCAAAGAGGAAAGGGATTGACTATGTACAGTGTGCCTAAAGAGAGTCATCTAGAGAGAAAATATTCTCTCAGGCTTTCACAGAGAGCAAACTGGTCAAGCAATGGCCGTGACTCATCCAGATGGCTGACACTTACAAAAGTTCTAGAAAATGCTGTACATGGTTTCAAGGTAAATCCTGAGGGAATTTGGCTGACCTTGTCAGATACAAAAGTTACATTTTTTTATATAGTTCTTGCTTTAACTTGGACTTAGCCACCCAGCAGAAATATTTAACTACAAGACATAAACAGTAAAACCAGATTAGTATGCTGAGTTGTAAAAGGCTCAAGTCAACAGCTTCTGACTTTGCCAGCTCTACCAATAACCCACTACTGTTATGGAATATTGGACTATGTATACAACTACTTTCTGTTACTTCAATGAGAAGAAATGTTTGTACCAATAGTATTTAGAAAGGTTATCATGTCTGCACCTTGTACTTTGAACAACTACTATGAAGACAACAATGTGCATTGTATTAATTACTGTGACTGTCCTACTAATGTGTTTTGAAACTATCTTATTGTTATTTTTTATTAAAACTAGTAAAAATGAAAAAAATCCCAATGAGAAACTTGAAAATGTAAATAGAATTTTATCTAATGGTCAGAACATCCAATGAAATGTCCTTGGGGAATGTGATATTAGAACAGTGCCAAAGGATCACCTCACAGGTTACTCTTAATTCCTTGACCAGTTGATCAAATTTAGCATTATACAGAGCAAAATAATCTGGTGTTATGTGACTTCTGATGAGGCTCAATCAAAGCTGTAAATTTAACTCCAAGTTTATAGAAAAGACAAGAAAGAGAGCAGCAAATAAATTGACAGTATGAAAAACAAGTATAATTTTTACTTTTATTGTAGGACATGGGAACATACTATGTGTTATAGTTTATGTCTGGTTGTCCCCCCAAAGCCTCATGCAGTCATGGGCAGGGACTTCTATAGATTGAGACTTGACTCATATGATTTAGAGTTTGAGACTTGATCCATGATCCCTGGGATTATGTGTTTTAATACTGGTGGGATTACCAGTCTGAGTATTTCTGGGTGTGGTCTAGGGTGGACAGCCTATGGCAGAGAGCTTGAATGTAATATAAAGAGAGACAGACTCGAGCTGTTGCTCTGCTGCCATGATCTGTTGCTGTCTGCTTCCTAGATTGTTCGATTACCTCTGTCATAATTGTTGTTCCACCACCATTAACTGGATGCTCTCTGCCCTGTTCCAATCAGCCTTGGGCCAGCCAAATATGGACTGAAACCTCCAGTAACTGTGAGCTAATAAACCTTTCCTTCCTTCATTTTGGGTGTCAGGTATTTGTCCCAGCAACAGGAGAAGAGTAACTAAGACACTATGATAAAACAGTCCTGAATTTTTATAGGTTGATGACTGGTGGGGGGGAATAATGGTATTCTAGATTAAAGCAGGGTCAGCTCTTGGGACACTGTCAACAGGTGAATTACTACAAGTCTGATTTAGTAGCGAGACTCTGAACAGCCTGTAGACCCTCCTGTAAAATTAAAAAAAAAAAAAAAGAAAGATTAAAGGAGGTGTAAAAGGTTTGGCTAGAGAATCACAAATGCTGGCTGCATAACTCAAACTACAACAAAGGCCTGAGAAACTGGAGCGGTCGGTGGGGTAAGTTGTACCACCTGGAGAATGAGGACTGGAGAAATTCTAATCATTAAGGGCAGAAAAGAAGATACACAGCAGGGGCTGGGGAGATAGCTCCGTGGCACAAGTGCCTGCCTGGCAAGTGCAAGGTCGTGAGTTTGAACCCCAGTCCCACACACAAAAAAAAAAAAAAAAAAGAAGATACACAGCCATTTCAAGAATAGATCAAACTTCTCCTTCCTCTTCCATATTGTATTAGACAGACGGGCCAGATGACACCCACTGACATTGGGTTTGGATGGATTTTCTTTACTCATTCCACAGATTCAAAGTTCTGCCTCTTCTAGAGGTCTCACAGGCACACCATACACCCTGCACATTCCTTAACCTAGCAAGTTGATATGCAAAATAAACCATCATAGCCATCTTGAGGGGTACTGACTCAGAGACAAGATAGAGCCTGAAACAGACTTTTTCATGCTTTCCAGTGCTAGCTGTGTCCAATCAAGCCTTGCTTCCTGAGAACCAGTCCACACTTTGATTCCTGCCTGCTTTTTCATATGCTAACATCAGATCCTTTTTGGCTCTTGACTAGTGTACTGGCTGATACATTATGTTAACTTGAGAAGTTTAGAAGTTTAACTAAATGACTCAGCAGAGAATCAAGACTCTTAGTTTGTAAACATCATTATCCTATTTATAATATAAGGAGGGGACAGAGGCTGGTTAGAAGCTGCAGCTGCTACTCTTCCTTTTACTCTTTGTTATTTTCTGCTGCCATGAACTGTTGCTCTCTTCCCTGTGCCACTCTGCCTGGGAGGCAAGTGAGTATAGACTGAAATCTCTGCTAATTGTAAGCTAAATAAACCGTTCCTTCCTTAATTTTCGGTGTTGAGTTTTTTCTCACAGAAACAAGTGAGTAAAAAGTAACTAAGATAGAATTTGATGACAAAAGAAGTGGGGTCATTGCTGTGATGACCCAACCATATAATTCAAGAGCGTTTGGGAATGGTTTATAGGAAGAGATAGGAAAGGTTTGGAGATATCCCCTACTAGTGAAGAGCTGCAACCCCTTCACCTCTTCTGAGTGGGATATCTTTGTCAGAGCTCAAAAGACTAGAATGTTGATAGAAAGCCTGCCTGTAAAGACCAGACTGGGGAGCTTTCTGATGGGAGAAAGGTCTGTGTTGGTTGTTGAACTCCAGATGATTTGTGCTATGGCTTGGCTATCCTCATAGCCCTTCTTTTTCTCCAATTTTTGGTCTGTTAACTTACATTCTTAAACCTCCAGCAGAAAAGCTTTCTGATACTATTACTCTATAACATAGGTACTTGAGCTTATCATCACTGGCTTTCTGAGTATCAAATATCTTTGACTTAGCCTGGAATTGATATTTTCTGACCATCCTTGATATTCTAATAATGTTCCATACACTGTGATATAAGCAGTTACACAATTTTGACACAGATATTTGGAAATTCAAGGAAATACAAAATTGTAGCCTGTCAAGACTATGGTATTTGGCCCAGTCTCTTATTTTCAAGTACTACTCTTGAGAGAGAGAATGACAGTAACTGAGTTTACACCGAGAGCAGTACACATCAAAAAGACAAGAGTGACATACATTCCAAGCATAGTTTTAGTGTTACATAGTGCTATGATCAATATGATGAACCTTTTGAAGGTTCTTGAGACCAATATCTGATTCATCCTGTGTACATAAGTGCATGGTTTTGCTCTTGATACGTTTTCTCCTTTATCTGCTTCCAGTCACTTCGTTGTTTAATCCATAACACATTCAGCTATGTTATGCCCTTAAGTTCTTATTTTCTTTTTTAAAGTTCTTATATTAGGGAGACTATAAAATATTTACACATGTAGGTCTAGTTTATTTCACTAATGAATGTATGTTCAATATACATTCATTTATATATGAAGTCTTCAAACTTATCATTCTTTATAGATGAGTAATATTCCATTGCATAAAAATACCACATTTTTAGAGCCATTCTTCAAATGATGGGCATTTTGGTTGTTTCCAAGATTTGGCTATTACAAATTGGGCTGCTACAAACATAGGTGCACAGATATTGCTATGGTATGATGTTTTCAGCTCTTCTGGGAAAATTCCCAGTACGGGGATAGCTGGATTGAACGAAACTTCCCACTCTAGTTTTGTAAGGATCCTCCACACTGCTTTCCATAATGGTTGCATCAGTCTGCATTCCCACCAGCAGTGGAGAAGGGTTCCTTTTTCCCCACAGCCTCTCCAGCATTTGTTGCTGGTTGATTTCTTTATGATAGCCATTCTTTCTGGGGTGAGATGGTATCTAAGTTGTTTTGATTTGCGTTTCACGAATGGCTAGCAATGTGGAGCATTTCTTCATGTATTTGTAGGCTTGCTGCATTTCTTTCTCTGAGAAGTGTGTGTTCATCTCAGATACCCATTTCTGGAACGGGTCTTTGAATTTTGGAACCCTAATGGTTTTTAGTTCTTTGTAGATTCTAGATAGAAGACCTTTGTCTGAATACTTGTTAGTTAAAATCTTTTCGAAATTTGTGGGTTATCTCTTCACTCTGTTGGTGATTTCCTTTGATATGCAGAAACTTCTTAGCCAGAGGAGGTCCCAGTTGTTGATGCTTTCAAGTGTTAAACGTGCAATTTGATTTCTGTCCATGAACTTTTTTCCTACTCCGATGTCTTCAAGATTTCCTCCCACTTTCTCTTCCAGGAGATTTAATGTTTCACTTTTAACATTTAGATCCTCAATCCATTTTGACTTTATTCTCATGCATGGTGAGAGACTAGGGTCAAGTTTTAGTTTTTGGCATGTAGAGAGCCAATTTTTCCAGCACTATTGTTAAAGAGGCTATCTTTCTTCCAGTAAACGTGTTTGGCCCTTTTGTCAAAAATAAGGTGGCTGAGTGTGTTTCTATTTGCTTCTAAATTTACTTCTAAGAACTGCTTCATTGCACCCCATAAATTTCAGTAGGTTGTGTTTGAATTTCCATTAAATTCAAGATATTATTTAATTTTTTTTTTTTTTTTTGCCGGACTGGGGATTGAACTCAGGTCCTTGCGTTTGCCAGGCAAGCGCTTATTCTACTGAGCTATCTCCTCAGCCCTTATTGTTTAATTTGTTGTTTAATTTCATCTGTAACTCACTGGTTGTTGAGAAGAGTGTTGTTTAATTTCCATCTATTTCTGGAGTTCTTGTAGTTTCTGTTGTCATTTATTTCCAATTTCATTGCACTGTGGTCAGATAATATGCATGGGATAATTTCTGTTTTCTTGCATATACTTAAGCATGACCTATGTACTAATATGTGGTCTATTTTAGAAAATGTCCCATGTAGCTGGGCGTGGTGGCTCACGCCTGTAATCCCAGCACTTGGGAGGCTGAGGCAGGAGGATTGGTGCGAGTTCGAGACCAGCCTGGGCTACAAAAGTGAGCACAGGACCAGCCTCAACTGCATAGCGAGACCCTGTCTCAAAAAGATAAAAAAAATAAAATAAAATAGAAAATGTCCCATGTGCAGCTGAAAAAAATGTGTATTCTGAAGTGGTTCTGGAACACTCTGTGTATGTCCACTAATTCCAGTTGTTTCAAGTTCTGGTTCAGCTCTGCTACTTCTTTGCTAAGTTTTTGTCTGCTTGACCTGTCTTTTTCAGATAAGGGGGTGTTGAAGTCTCCTGTTAAGATTGTTATATTGGAGATTAGATTTTTCATGTCCATTAAGGTCTGCCTTATATAATTTGCTGCTCCACTGTTGAGTGCATACATATTTATGAGTGTCACCTCTTCATCTTGAATTTTTCCCCTCACCAAAATGTAGTGGCTTTCTTTATTTCATTAGAACAGTCTTGATTTGAAGTTTAGACTGTCTAAATACAAGATTGCTACCTCTGCATTTTTTTTTTTTTGAGGTGATGGAACATGTAATATTGTTTTCCATGCTTTCACTTTTAGCCTGAGTGTCCTTATGAGTGAAACCCGTCTCTTGCATACAGCATATTGTTGTATTTTTCTTCCTTATCCACTCTGCCAGTCTATTTGTTTTAATTGGAGAATTGAGTCCATTTATATTGATGGTTGTAGTTGAAATGTATTGAATTACGATTGACATGACATTTACTTACTACTGTTTGCCCCTTTGTCTCCTGTGTTTCATTGAGTAGCCTATTTGGTGGGATCTTTCTGTTCCCATTTCTTGAGTTTGAGTCATTTTGGTCCCTCTCTAAAGAATTTTTTAGAATACTGTGTAGGGTTGGCTTTCACATTATGAAATTCTTTAGTTGCTCCTTGTTGTGTAAGTATTCACTTCTCCCTCATACTTGAAAAAGAGTTTTTCCGA
The DNA here is from genome assembly GCA_004027025.1 of Myocastor coypus. Classification (NCBI taxonomy): domain Eukaryota; kingdom Metazoa; phylum Chordata; class Mammalia; order Rodentia; family Myocastoridae; genus Myocastor; species Myocastor coypus. The sequence continues at coordinate 61,346 of PVJA010002568.1, forward strand.
GTATAGCAGTCTGGGCTGAAATTTGTTTTCATAGACAACTTGAAACACTCTGCTCCATGCTCTTCTTGACTTCATGGCTTGCGAAGAGAAACCAGCTGTTATTCTGATGGGTTTTCCTTTAAATGTGATCTGTTTCTTTTCTCTAGTGGTTTTAGTATACTATTCTTCTGCCAAATTTCTGGAATCTTGACTATTATATGTCTGGGTATGTTTTTAGTGAGGCTGATATTGTTATAGTTTATGTCTAGTTGTTCCCCCAAAGCCTCATGTAGTCATTGGGCGGGGACTTCTAGCATTTGAGACTTGATCCATGATCCCTGGGATTATGGGTTTTAGTACTGATGGTATTATGGGTTGAAGTACTTCTGGGATTATTGGTGTAGCCTAAGGCGGAGGCTAAGGTGGACAGCCTGAATGTAATATAAAGAGAGACAGAGAGACACACTCGAGCTGTAGCTGTTGCTCTGCTGCCCTGTTTGGTTGACTGCCTCTGCCACCATTTTGTTCCTGTTTCACCACCATGAACTGGATGCTCTCTGCTCTGTTCTGCTCAGCCTTGGGCCAGCTGAATATGGACTGAAACCTCCACGAACTGTGAGCTAAATAAACCTTTCCTTCCTTCATTTTGAGTGTCGGGTATTTGTCCCAGCAACAAGTAAAAAGTAAGTAAGACAGATATTATTTGAAATTCTGTATGCTTCAGTTACCTGTATATCTGATTGTTTTTTCATTTTTGGAAAGTTTTCTGCTATTACTTCTGCCCATATTCTTTTTATGTCCTTTGTATTGACTCCTTCTTTTCTTTGATTCCTATTAATCTTACATTGTTCATTTTTGCATCATATTTCAGATGTTGAATTATTTTTTCCTGCATCATAGTTGTTTTTAAGAGATACTTTCTTGTCTTTTTACTAGCTGCGACCGTGTCTTCAAGATCTGAGATTCTATCTTCACTTTGGTTCATACGATTTTGCCAGCTTGTGATTGAGATTTTATTTTCTTGTATATCTCTTTGAAACTGTTTCATGTGATCTGTTTCTTTCCTGTATTGTTCATTCAGGGAATCCATCATTTTTCTATTCTCCTGTAATTTTTTTTATCAATGTTTTCTTTAGTTGTCCTGAAGTCTCTCATTATAATTATCCTTTCTCTCTCTAATTCAGAGATCATTTCTGCTCTGTTCTCCTCTCTACCTTTCTGTAGTTGTTCCCCTACTTTAGATGCTATTAATTTAGAGATGTCTTTTAACTTTAGAGTTTATTTCTGCTCTGTTTTCCTCTATATGTTTCTGGAGTTGTTTTTCCACTCCAGAGCCTATTATTTTCCACATTTCTTTTTTCCTTCAGATATTATTTCTGATCTGAGTTGCTCTATACAATTTTCCACTTGTCTTTCTGCCTCAGCTGCTACCAATTCAGACATTTCTTCTGCATGATTACCATTTTCTTGCATGGTAGAGTGTCCTGTATTTGTTTTGTGTGGACTTGATACCTGGAATTGAATCTTGCTCCTTGTCTTTATTATTTTTTTAGCAGTGATAGCAGTGATCCTGCACTTTGGTGAACTTATACAGTTAGTGCCTATAGAAACTTGGGTCTGGATCTACCAAGTTTGTTCCCCTCCAGACGTGTCTGGCTGTGAGTGGGAGCTCAGTAGGCTGGCTATCTTGAGGCCCTGTGGGTTGGGACAGCAGTTGGCCATGTGGGGACGGTGGGTGGCCATGTGGGGATTGTGGGTGTAGTCGGGGTTTGGGCAGTTATCATATTGGGGAATAATTTGGGCTGAGAGAGTTCTTTCCTGGCCAATGTGAGCCCTGGTCTGAAAAGTGGGTGGAATCTGAGCTTTTGCTATTAATGAGTCAGGGGATGGACCAGGGTTCAGTCCACTGATTGGACCAGTCAGGATGGTAGGTGGGGTCTGGGATGGAGTTCGGGATGGCGGGTCAGGTCCAGGGGCTGGAATGTGGACCAGGTGTCCCCGTGGCCAGTCAAAATGGTGTGCGGGTCCGGTTATGGTGGGTCAGGTCCCGGAGCTGAGGTTTGGGCTGGGCGCTGTGTGGCCTTTTCAAATGGCATGCGGGCCCTGGTATCAACTAGTGTTAATATTGGTGTGTATTATTGTTGCAAGGGGATTGTAAGGCCTTTCATGAATATCTTTATGTCATTTGACTCCATTTCAGGCTCCAAACTAGTGTCCATTGTGCTACTGTATAATTTTTAACCTGTCTGAATTGAGTAATTTCTCTTGCAGATGCTCTCAGACTTTTGGTTCTATTGCAGGAGACCGTTTTTTCCTTAACTTTCTGTAGATGGCTCTCTCATGCCATGAATAAATTGAGCCTACACCAGACTCAAGCAAAAATGAGTGGCAACATTGTTCTCTGGTTTCTGCTATTCAATGAACCACTGCAATTTCCAATTGTAGATTTTCCAGAGAGTTACAAAAGATGCACTGCCTAAATTTTAGAATCATGCTTAGTTTTAGTGAAATCAGGATTGAAGCTCAGATGTCTGTTAAAGATAAATTCTCATCTATTTCATATGCAATAAAATAAACCCCCAAACTTACTCATAGCTAAAACTAAACATCAGGCAATCAAGTTATTTGATTTATGCTTTGGAAAATGCAGTAAATCATATTCTAATTATAGCATTTCAAATTGGTAGACTAAAGAGTACCTTAAGAATTAAATGCTTTTTTCTTTCAAAAACATTGAGTCTGTATAACAACATATCACTTTCATGATTTTAAACAAAGCATTTAAGATACAGGCATTTAATCACTGAGTACATGCACTCACTTATATTTAGCATGACTATGATTAACATTAAAAATTATGTTTCGATAATGCAAATGAGCATCTCAATTTTTTCCATCAATTTGAATATGTAAAATTTTCAATTGAGGTGATTTACATGGGGTCATAACATTGAAGAAATATCTTTAAAGTCAAGAAAAATTGTAAAAGCCTCATATGAATGGATATGTACAAAAAAACTGTAGCCACAAGGTATCACACATTATTAAAATAGATTTATTGCTTTCAGCTTTCATTTTTTTCCTTTTCTTGAATCACTGTGGGAGTCCCTTTAGTTCAGTTATAATTACATGCTTACATATTATAGTGTTTAAGACACATATACTTCATATACAGTCTTTTTAAAAAATGCATTTGGTGCAGGGTCTGCAGGGTCTACAGCATCTCACTATTTTGTAGTGATCTTCCTGTTTTCAGCTTCCTAAGTGCTGGAATCACAGATGCACGCCATCACACCCAGTCTACCATATATAGTCTTTAGAGCTGCACTAATAGAATAATATACATATAAGTTTGAATGTGTAAAATGTAGGAAAATAAAAATGATTCTCTAAGCAACATCAACATACTGATAGTTATGAATTCACTGCATTATAAGGTAAATTTGTACCACAATATACTTCTCTGGCAAAAGGGACTTAGGGCATATGTTTGAGTTCTTTAAATTTCATAACTTATATATGCCTATGTAAATATGTACAGATTTCTAAGTTTCTCATTTTTAGTCTATATGAAATGGCTTCTTTTGTCTAGTGGGCAAGCTGATCTTTCTCTGTACAGTGTTCTCTGTACAAAGTAGCCTTACATGATTGTGTGTCAGTGGCTACAGTGACATCTCATAACCCAGTTACCTTGGTCACAGTAGCGGGAAGTGATGGGTGGGCACCCTAGCTAGTTTTTCCTAGTGTATAGGAAATTTGTCAGTGCCTTGCATGACGATTAACATGAAAAATTTTGTGCAAGGGAAGTCTTAGTAACTCATTAAAATTAGTATTTTCTTCTCTCAGTGATTGTGAGTGTGAGAATCACAGAACGCTGAGAAGTTGGCAAATGGAACAGAAGTTTTAAAAAGATGAAAATAAAGAAGCTGCAGCATGGTAATGGGGAAACACTGCAAAGAGACTCCCTAACATCTTGTTTTCTGAAGTAGCAGCCAGGTAAGCCAGTTGGTGAGGTTGCTTTGAAACATGCTTGTAGATCAATCTCCATTACAGGAAAAGTTGTATCCTCCCCAGAAGATAGTTTGGAGTCATAGCTACTGATATCTGTGATTGCAGCCTCCCTTAACCAAAAAAGTCATTAACACTGTCAAGTTAAGATGGAGTCATTAGGGTAAGCCCATGTTTAGTATAGCTGATGTCCTTATAAGAAAGAAGAGTGTCATGAGACACATTCTCACCAGGGAAGAATACATTGTAGAAATGGAGACAGAGAACGAAAGTTTCCAAGGGACATTTGTTCAAGCCAAGGGACACTAAGAATTGCCAGTAAATGATCAGAAGCAAGGGAAAGACAAGACTCCTCTTTAGGAGAACATGACCCTGCAAACATATTGATTTCTGATATCTAGTCTTCAGAATCCTGAGGGGTATACCTGTTTTTTAGTCTTTTATTATCGTTTGTTTGGTTGAGACAGGCTCTCACTATGTAACTCACGTTGGTCTTGAACTCAGTAAATGGCCCAGGCTGGCTTTGAATTCAAGTTGATTCTCCTGCCTCAGCCTTCCCGGTGCTGAGATTATAGGCATGTGACACCATGTGCAGCTGTATGTTGTTTAAAGATAGTTCATTGGTCTTTGTTTAGGCAATCCTCAAGAACAAATGCAGATTCTCTGTCTTATCTCAGATGAGTTTCCTGTCCTTTCCTTGAAGATTAGTTGTGTTACTTCTAGATTCCCAAATGACAGAGCTACACATGGTCCAAATTTCCATGTAGCATGAAACTAACTGTGTTCTCCTCACCTAAATATCAGTATAAATGGGAACCAGGAATGGGGCAGCACAGATAGAAGCTCATGAGAAATGACGTGTATGTGGAATTGGTTATGATGCAAAGAGCAATGAAAGTTCCCTGTACAACAGGCACAAAATCTGTATTTTGTGAGGATAGAATTAACTAAGGCATAGCCTAGTGTCTCTAGATACTTCTATCTTCCAAAAGCAAGGTTTTGAGGATTTTTGTAACTTTAAAGACTGGGTCCAAAGTCTTATAATTTGAAGAGTCAGCTGAATTCCTGATCAGCCCATACTACTGTGGAAAAATTACAACATAATCATGTGAATTGGGAATTTCAGTAATGAGGTCTTAGAAACAGAAGAAGCTGAGTGAAGGTCACACCAATTTTATGTTATATACATTTGCTTCAATTAGAATCATTAAAAATTAATGAAAGCACTCAGCTTATTATGAGCTGGACAAAAATGTTAATTATTTGTAAAGTGCAAAGATGTTTTTGAGGTCCATGTATGAGCATTTACGGTTGAAGTTGTAACAAGGTCTCTGCTAAAGGCCTCATATTTCATACTGAGTGTTGTATGTGGGACCAATGAAGCACTTATCCTTACAGAAGTTGTATTTTAATATGTTGTGCTGAAATGGCTCACTAGGAAATGGACAAAAATTTAAGAGAATCTGATCTTCATGTTCCTTACACATGGCTCAAATATGGAAAGCTACGTTTTGATATCTAATACCTTGAAAATATTTATGATATTTAAGAAAGGTATAGAATTATAAAAGATGTGAAAGAACAATGATACAATTACCTGTTGAATTTTTAAAAACTTTACCCAGAATATATAGAATATAGTTTCATAATATTTACCTCAGATTTTTGAGGGGTAGGGATCAGTGGAGGTAACTTTTCTGGCAGGCATACCAAATAGTTAAAAAAAAGAAAAGTAGAATCTCCAGTGCTGTCACATTCTTTGTCCTGTGTTCTGACTGATTAAACGCAGTGTGGCATTCCAACCAAGTGTGCTTTCTGAATGAAGAGAAGAGGAAGTTTTTTTTTTTTTTTCAGAATAAAATTGACACCAGCCTTTAACTACCCTCCTGTCTCCTTCCACAACAAGTTAACAAACAATCAAGCAAACAAAATACACAAAAGCTCCTCTATTTCTTTGCGGATCTTTCAATGTTATGTAGAGATTGGTCCCAAGTTTCTCACTCTTCTTCAAGCAAGTGCAAATATTCAGAGTATGAGTATTGCTGAGTCAAAGACAGGCAAGAAAGGGGAAGGGTGCACAGATATTCATCTCTAATCCTCCCACATCCACTACGACATAGGGAGGTCTGTCTCTATTTTACATAAAAAGTCAAGATGTTTACTAAGTTAATTAAGATCATGTTGGCTGAGTCTGGTTCTGTCTCCGTCAAGCTGGGGGCTTTTTCTAGTACATAACTCAGCCTCTCAGCCTGACAGAACATTTATTTATGATTAAATTATTTTGTTTAAATATTTTCATAAAGAACTTGGTTATTGTTTTGGTCTTGTACTGGCTGAGACTCCTTTACAAGTCATGATAATTGTGGATGTTGCTAATTGGTTGATTCCAAATTGTTCTAGGAATTTTTGATATTCCAAATGAGTTGTGATGAATGTGTAGAAACCAAGAAATATTTTTCAGCAATTTTGACACCAATAATGATAAACTTCCATTGAAACAGTCTATAATCTGATACACAGAAGTTTGAATTTGGAAAATTCATACTTTCAAATGAATGGATAGTTTGTTTGTTTTTGTATGTGTTTGGTACAGGGACTACAAGTTCTACAAGATCTCACTATGTAGATTGGACTGATAGTGATCTTCCTGTTTTTAGCCTCCCAAGTGCTGGGATTACAGGCGTGTGCCATTATGCCCAATCTCTGTCTGAGCGTGCCCTAGGGGCTGGGTTGGCACAGTAGAGCAAGAATATAACTCCAGCCACTGGGCTCTGCCTAAGCAGGTGCTTTAATCCACTGAGTTATTTGGCCAGCTCTATCTATCTATCTATCTATCTATCTATCTATCTATCTATCTATCTATCAGCTCTCTATCTACTGGATAGATTCTTTGGTCAGTTTTTTTAGAAAAAGGAATAGACCATTATTTAATATGCAGATGTAATGCAAGCCTCACTATTTAAATTTTGCTATTTCCAATTTCTCCTTTGCTTATTAGTCAAAACCCATTCTTTTTCTTGGAGTAGATGGTGCTACAAAATGTACTGTAATTGTTGAGAAGTGATTTTCTCGAGAGACCCAGGGAGCTTAAGTAGTTGAGTTTCCTATTACTTTCTACCCCCTGGGTTTTACATTAATTCTGCACTGACTTTCTTGTCTTGTGTATTTGTAAAAGTAAATGATTGGGTAGGAGAGGCTCTAGGGGACAGCTCTGGGTAGTAGCAGGTTGTGCTTAACTTCCTTCTACTTACATGCACCTGTTGCTGCTGATTATTAACAGAGTTTGTAGGGACCAATGACTGCAATATCTCTTTGCTTAATAGATGTTCACAAAGAAAAAAAGATGTGCTAACATTTATCTGCAGGTGCATCCCATGGTCTTAATCCAAGAAACAGAATTTTGTAGAGTTGTTGACAGCTGTTTTACTTGTTCTACATTTTCACTGCACAGGTTGAGCCATGAATATTTAAAACATAGTCTGTCTGACTATGCTACCCATGGGAAAAATCATCAAGAAGCTATGGATGTAGTTTAAAGTAATGGGCAGCAAAGGCTATTGGAAATGAAGTGGTGGAAATAAAGTGGAAAAACCAGAATGATGCTACAGATAATTAGTAGAGGACTTAAGAAGTAATACCCTGATGCTAGTGTTGAATTTATAGTATAAATCAGCAGTTCTCAACCTGTGGGTCATGACCCTGGCAGGGGTCGAACGACCAAAACACAGGGGTCGCCTAAAGCCATTGGAAAATGTTATTTATTTGGAATTACAGGTTTGAAGTAGCCACCAAAATTATTTTTTGGTCTTGGGGTCACTGCAATATGAGGAACTGTATTGCAGGGTCATGGCATTAGAAAGGTTGAGAAGCACTGCTGTAAATGAATGTAGTTTGAAACATGAGGACTTCTACTTCCTCTACAGTGTCTCAGTTGTAGAGCTGTTGAGGCTGGAAATCAAAACAAGTTTTGAAATTTGTTCACAGAAAAATGTCAGGCGCATCTTTTTGTATCTTTGCAATAATATCTCTCTAGGAAAGGGATTTTTGGGCTGGGGAGATAGCTCCGAGGCACAAGTGCCTGCTGGGCAAGTGCAAGGTCGTGAGTTCGAACCCCGGTCCCAAAAAAAAAAAAAAAAAGAAAGGGATTTTTTTTCCTTTCCCCTTTGTTTTCCTGCTTCCTTTTCTTCTTTCTGTTCCTTCTCATTTTCTTTTTTCCCCTTCTGAAACCACTAGGGCTTCTGTGCTGTGGGATTGGGGAGAAAACCTAAAGAAATTGAGGTTTGGTTGGTTTTTCATGATTAAAAATGGAAATGCTTATGGGAAAGGCTAGTAGAGAAATGGGAAGGAAGGAAAACAATGACCAGCAGGGATGGGAGAGGGAAACGGACAATAGATTCATGATAGGGTTTTGCAAAGATGTGGAACTGAATGGTACATGGATTTCTGGAGGAAAAGATATGTATAATAAGGGTTTTCAGGAAATGTTGTTGCAGGATATATGACATCATCTTCTTTTCTATACTTCCAAACAACCTGTTAAATAATACCGTTTGTCTAACCTTATGTGTATTTGTTACATCAGCATATATGTCTGGGACTAACTAAGAGCAGAGCTGAAAAAATTATTTAAAAATAGAAGCAACTCCTTTACCATCCTCTAAAGTCTCAGCTCCAGTGAATGAGGCTATTCATTACTTTCAGAACTTTGCGCTTTTTTCTTAATGCTGCATTGTTTGCACTCTCCCTGCCTTAACATCTTCCATCACTCCTGTTTCACCAGCCTGTCAATCTTACTAATCTTAAGGATTTTTTTTCCCTTAAAGCCTTTTCTAGGCTGGGAGTTATTGTCTCACTGGAAATTATTTTCTTTCTAATGTCGATTTCCTGCCCTTAGTCACTCTTTCAAGTCCCTTGTCACCCACTGGTTTGCATTACAACTCATGGCTGGATCTCTGTCCACTGCTAGTGTGTGAGCCTGTTTGTGTTCAGGGATCCTGGTGTATTCTTCCTGTGTCCTACCCAGATTACGACCTCATGATTGGTACCTTAGGGCTACCAGATATTCAGTGAATAGCTATAGAATAATGTCTTCCCTGCTCATCAAGTGCATCTGTTTTTCAAAAAACCTCATAGCTCTTCAGACTCAGGAGCTTTTAAAAAGCTCTTTTGTAGGTAAAATTTTCTTTCTGTAGGACACCATTTAAAGCTAAGCTTAGTAATAATAAATTTCAATAGCCAAGATAGTTCTAAAGTAAGATGGAAAAGTAATTCAGAACTCCCTTAGGGATACTATTTTTTTATTTCAATAACTAAATAGTAATAGGTATCATCCATTTGAAAATGTATTTACAAAATAAAATTGTGTGTTTTATTAAAAAGTTAAAAACAGCAAAAAGTTAAAAAGTTAAAAACAGCAAAACTATCATTTTAAAGATTCTTATGTGAATACAAAGGAGTTCTATGATGTTAAGTGTAAGCAGAAATTGTAAAATTAAAATCATTCAGGAATGAGGGAATGTATATGACCTGTGAGAGTAATTAGAGATAGTGTACAAGTGTCCTTTTCAGAGGACATGAATGCTATGGCTATACATATTCCACAGTTTTCACATTGCCCTTTGTCCTCTGACAAGAGGAAAGAAGAGAAATTTAGATTTGTGCTTCACTGTTTAGAAGAAATAAAAAGATCCCAACGGGAATGAATGAACAATAGCTACGTATATCCACATAGATTAGTCTCAAAAACACATTGATTAGTGGAAAGGCAAACCACAGAAGAAAAATGGGCAGGGTTTGTCCCTTTATATAAAGTGAGAAATAGATAAAACAATATAGTGCTGGAAGATATATGTGTACTATTAAAACTATAAAGAAAGCCGAGAATGTTAACACAAAGTTTAGGAAGTGAACTTTATACTGCTTTGGGATGTAAAGGAAGGGGATGAAAGGAAGAGCTGGTTAGAAGGAACAAACAGGGGCCTTCAAAGGTACAGGTAAAACTGTATGTCTGAAGCCGGGTGTTACAGTTTTGAGACTAAATAAATCTATATGTTACATAGACATTTGTGTACATAATTAAAATTAAACAATGAATATAGTCTTTGATTTTATAGACCCCCCCCCTTGTAAAACTGACATATGGTGTGATACAGAATTGTGTCAGAGAAGTGCAAAGCTACAAGATACAACTTCAGGGTATCATTTTTAATCCAAACACTGGGGAAAACATCTTAAAATCGAAGCCTACTGGCATGTTTTGTGGAATAGAACATTATCATGATGTTTTTAAGGTAAAATAAGTATGAGTTTTGCCAAGCATGTTGCTTCTTTGCAAGGGAGCATTTCAAGCTTGACCCCAGGCCACTTGAGGGTGCTCATCCATTGTTCTGTACAGTGGTGGGTGGGTCAGGAAAAGCAAATGGAAAGCCCCAAGGAGTTGAGAAAAGAGGTTCAGCCTGTGCCACCATGAATAGCTGGATTTGGGTCTTCTGTCAAAGCACAGCCAAGTCATATTTATGACATGGTTTGTGGTGTCATACAAATGTGCTTCCTTTTTGCTATCGTAGAGAACACAAGGTGAATTGTAGAGAACACAAGGCAAACCATTTTTACTGAAAGCCATTATTCTTGGTGTCCCTTAGAAGTTATTGGGAATGCAATAAATAATCAATTGGTCTCAGCTCTCAAGTGAGATTTGTATTAGTTTCCTTATAAAAATGTCACACATTTCAGGAGTTTGTAGCAACAGATAACAACACAAGGGGCCATTTAAGAGGAAAAGGGGAATCTTAGAACAGATGAGATGGGCATTTCTAAAACCCAGGAAAGTGTTAACTTCCTTTGTACAAATAATACATGAATTATTTCTTTCCCAAAGAATATTATCATATATATACTTTCAAGCAGAGTACAAGTTGTCTTGCAATACGAACAAAGTAAGATATTCTAAAACAAGCAAGATGGAAAAGTAATTTAGAACTCCTTTACAGAATACTAAATTTATTTATTTATTTATTCATTTATTTATTTACTTATTTATTTATTTTTTGTCTTTTTGAGACAGGGTCTCGCTATGCAGTTGAGGCTGGCCTTGAGCTCACTTTTGTAGCTCAGGCTGGTCTCGAACTCGCACCAATCCTCCTGTCTCAGCCTCCCTAGTGCTGGGATTACAGGCGTGCGTCACCATGCCAGGCCCTAGAATACTAAATTTAGATTCATTCATTTACCAAACATTCATTAAATAAGTATATGAGAGGTGCAATTCTAGCTCATAGGACACAGTGAAGTGCAAAAACATTGTTGCTGCCATTTGGAATACATACCTGATAAAAACAGCATCAGTAAATATATGAATGAATTGAAGATAACTAAAATGATATAGTACATGCTAGAAGAGAAGGTGCTATATAGGAAAAGGTACTAAACCAGTGGTGGTGAACCTAAGGCATGTGTGTTGGAACAGGCTCTTTGTATCGCTGAAAGCTCTAAAAGTGTTGCTATCACTGGATTAGACTTAATGGTGGAATAGATCAGGAAAGACTCTGAAGAAGTGACATTTTAGATGGGATCTGAACAGTGAGTAGAAATCAATTATTGGATTGTCAGAGGGAGTTATAATCCCAGCACTTGGGAGGCTGAGGCAGGAGGATTGGTGTGAGTTCGAGACCAGCCTGGGCTACAAAAGTGAGCGCAGTACCAGCCTCAACTGCATAGCGAGACCCTGTCTCAAAAAGACAAAAAAAAAAAAAAAAAAAAAAAAAAAAAAAAAAAAAAAAAAAAAAAAAAAAAAAAAAAAAAAAAAAAAGGGAGTTATATTCGAAAACAGTAACAGAAATAAGTCCAAAGGGAAAGGTACAGAGACACAATATAATATGCAAGGTCCATTCTAGAAAAATAAGAAGACCTGGGTGACTAGAGTGCAGTGAATGAGGGAGGCAAAATGAGCTTAGGAAAGCATTAAAGACCATGTGAGGGATTTTGGTTATTATCTTAAAAGCAATGAAAAATCACTGAAGTATGGCAGACAAAGGAATTATGTGATAGATATACAAAAAGAATACTATGACTTCAAGGTGTAGAATTGCCTGGTAGATACAGAAATAGGGAGATTAGTGAGGTGAACTAGCCAACACAGTAGATAATAATACCTTAGCTTATCATGTTAAGTTTCAATGACTACACAGAATTTCAAGTCTGCAGGACTTGGAAATACATTAAGAACTAAGAACAAGGAGGAAGAGTTGTCAGGAATGACTCTCAGTTTTCTAGCAACACACAGTCATGCCACATCAGGTAAAGATCATGAATTATGCTGTGGAACATGTTGAACTAGAGATATTAGTAAAACAAACTGTTTTAGTTACTTTTTTCTTACTGCTGAGACAAAATACCCAAAACCCAATATTAAAGGGGGAAAAGTCCGTTTGACTCGCAGTTCATATTCATTGAGGTTTCAGTCCACAGTCAGCTGGCTCCAAGGTTGGCATGGTGGAGGGGCGACTGAGATGAGAAACAGTCCATGCCAAAGCAGGGCAGCCAGAATACAGATGGTAGAATGACAGCAAGCAACAAGCAAAAAGCTGCATCCACAGCTCTTTCTGTCCCTTATATTTTACTCAGGCTACCTACCCTTATGGTGGGTAGCACTTACACACTTCATCATAAGCTAGCATTATGAATCAATAGTAGCATCACATTCTAGGTTGAAGCAGTACATGCTAGCCACCTCTGAAAAGCCATAGCAGTGACTGCCTGAGACTTCGGGGAAACACCTAGATTAAGCCATCGCAATAATGAAATCAAGATGTTAATAAGGAAGTTGACTACCTGTTAGTATAGTTGAAGGGGCCTGTTTGGGATGGAGATATGGAAGTATAACAGTTACTGCACATAGGCAGCAGATAAATGCTAGGGTACAAGTGAGGCTTTTGGTGAAGAAGGTTTAGAATAAGAATAATGGAGGTTCTGGAACTCAACTTTGGGAAGCCTAAGCAAACTTGTGAAAAGGCATGTGTGCTGGAGCAGGCTGTTTGTATCACTGAAAGTCACAGAGTCCAAATAATGCCAGACAGGATGGCATAGGTTTTACGCATGAGGAGGAGCCCATTTTCCAGTTGGACATCAAGCTCTCAAGCTATAGCTTTTCATTAAACAAACAAACAAACCCTACAATGCCCTGGAGAAATCCATCTCAACAAGCGCCTCTTTGTTTTGAGCTCTTGAGTCCTCCAAAACACAATGCTCAGACCATGGACAGGGCCATGATGTTCCCTCTCTGAGGAATAAATGCTTATGCTGTGATGAACACTGGCCTAGAGAAGGGCCAACTGAGACAGGCTAGCAAAATGTGTGTGGAGGAAGCTGAAGTCTAGTTTAGAGTGAACACAACTTGGGGCTGATAATAAAGTCATTTGGGTAGTTTAAAATATTCTGGTGCTTAGATCTCAGATTCTGATTTAATGGGATAACAATACAGGCTAGATTTTAGTGTGTTTGAGATCTCCCAACATGCTCCATCTTCAACCAAAAGTGAGAATCTATGGTTTAGATCACCCAACATACAAAGACTCGGTCTCCCCTTTGGGTTCCGGCTTTTCCCCTGTATAATTACCTGGAACAGATCTTTGATTGTTAACCATATCTGAGCCTAGTTAACATACTTATTCTATTGATCACATTTTCTGTTTGTTTATGTCATAATCTTTATCTTTAGCAAAGAGCATAGCTACAGTGTAATTTTCTTTTTAAATAAAAAGAATAGATAATTATACTCTTGCCCTTGGCCTCAATCCAAACCTACATATTTTATATGTAACCTGTATACTATAGGTTACAGTTTACTAAAAGAATTTTTACTCTTCTTATGAAGGAGAAAGGATGAAGGCAGCACAAAAGCAATGCTTATGCAGTTGTATTTTTGTGAGTGGAGGAGTTTGGGGGCTCAGCTATGGGAAAGAAACAAAAGAATCAGACTTTGGACAGTGACTCATGATCAGATTAGTAGCAATCTGCTTCGATCCTGAGTCACCACTGTGTTTGGACTGGGGAAATGAACTCCTGAGAGCTTGCATGTCTGAATAACTCTCAAGTGCTCTCTCTGGAGAGGCAGATACTTGACTACTGCATGCAAACTTTTAAATTCAGCTATTTGACTTTTTACATTTGCTAAAAATGAATCATTAAGGATTTGTGTCATGACACCCAAGAGATGTCTAGCACAGACACTCTCCTCTCTGTAGAGACCCACCGAGCTAGAGACTCCCAGCTGCATGCTTGTGCTAAGACAAAGATGAGTATTTCTTGGTGTAGCTAAAGAGACATTGTACCATGGGCAACCATGGATTGTCTTGAGAAGAGAATGTTAGCAGGGAGTTTACTGCAAGATTTGGGCTTGTGTCAAATTAGTTGGAGGAGGGCATCAAGAAACCAGGAAGGTATGTTTCAGAACGCAGGCTGATTAGGTAAATGGATACTGCAACACTTCTTATCTAGAGGCTCGAGGAAATGGGGCAAAGCTGAAATCATCATTGGAAAATAAGTGCTTGTTATGAATATATTTTTGGAGGATGTTTAGCCATCGTAGGTTGCATAGTGTGCTTGTTTTTGTCTCTGTTCAGGCATGTTTATAGGGGGTTCTTGATTTTGTCTCATTCATAATCATGCAAAATCCTCACCTGATATTGGCATAATGTGAAGTTGCTTATATTCAACAGGAGAACACTGTGGCCTTGCTGGTAGCTACTAAGCCAGCTACCAGCTGACAGTTGTCAGGGCTGTGTATTTCTTTTCCACCAGACAACTTAGAGTCAGGGTAGGGATGACAAAAGGTCAAGGAAAGATTGGGGATGAGGGATGGGATACAAGTTAGGAAACATAAACAGAAAAAAAAAAAAAACTAATTTAAGCAGGCATGATATGTTTGCCACACTTCTTCGGCTCAGAAAGGCACATCAATCATTCCAAGAAGGCACCTGCTCATTCTCTGAAAATTTACCTGCACTTGAATGAACCGCAATATAAATGCTTCTCCAACAGCATATTTCCTTCATCTTTTCTCCTTTCCTTTTTTTTTTTTTTGTCTTTTTGGGACAAGGTCTCACTATGCAGTTCAGGCTGGTCTTGAGCTCACTTTTGTAGTCCGGCCTGGCCTCAAACTCACACCGATCCTCCTGCTTCAGCCTCCCAAGTGCTGGCATTACAGGCATGTGCCACCATGCCAGGTTCTTTCTTTCCACCTCTGCCTTCCTTCTAATCTTTCTTTTATTCTATCCTCTTATTCATTAACTTAAACTATCCATCTATCAACTAACCAGGTAATATTTTATTATATGCCAGAAATTACACTAGTGTCTAGTTTTCTACTGCAATATAATCAATTTTCAAGACCATAATAGCTTAAAACAATGACTATTTATTAGTTCAGGGTTCTGTGGAGCATGCCTTGGCTGGGCTGTCTGAGCAGGGCCTCATGGTGCTAAACTCAAGGTAGCACAGGGGCTGACTTCTTGTTTGGAGACACTGAGGAAGAGTCTGCTTCCAAGTATATTCAGGTTGAGGCAGAATTCATTTTTTCAATGCAGTGTGGTTGAGGTCCCTGTTTTCTTGCTGATTATTGTGTAGGAAATGCTTTCAGCTCCTCAAGGCTGCCTGGACCTTCTTGAGATATGGCTTCCATAGGTAGTTCACATCTGTTTATTGGCTCATCATGCAGGTGAGAAAGTACACATCTTTCTAATCTCTCCCTGGGAAAGCAGCTATAGGAAACGTTCTGCTTTTAACATATTCACATAATTAATGCAGGTCAACCCTGGATAACTTTCTTTTTTGCCCCATACCATGTGATACCTTATTATACCATACTATAATCATAGCTTCTGCCTATAATTCACAGGATGGAGTTATAGGAGGTCAAGAGCCACTGGAAGTCATCTTGAAATTCTGCCTACTTCAGGTGACAAACGTGGATAGCAGTTCTCAAGATGTCTCTCTACACAGTTTCTCATAAGAATTAGTCATGTAGAGATAGCGAATACAAAACATGGTGATGAAGCTATGTAGTGGCAGTAAGATGCAACAGCACAAGTTTAAAGGGATGGTGGAGCATCCAAATCTCTCTACAGAAGAAAAGGTGCTTTAGCTGTGAGTGGAAAAACAAGCTGAATTACCAGGTGAAGGATATGGAGAAGAGTTTTTCTGATTAGATTGTGCTAGTCATAGAAATACATGCATATGTGTTTGTGCATGTACACATGCTTGTGTGTGTGTGTGTGTGTGTGTGTGTGTGTGTGTGTGTGTATGATGGTAGGAGTCTGGGTCCTTGTTATTATAGTATATTCGGGTAAACAGACAGAGCTCCTGATAGAACAGGCAGGTAACATACAGACATAACTGGTAGAACTGTAGCTTATGAAACAGGTTGAGACAAGAGTAGCATCCAAGGTCGGGTATCATTTTCACTCTTCATGAGCACCTACTCTGCAGGTGGGTAGTTTGCTTTGTTAGAGTAAATAACTATCATATGAAGTACATGATCATTTTATCTTGTTCTACCATTTTGTGCTTTTAGGAAAAAAAAAAAAGTCTTACTACGAAGACCCAGAAAGGCAGGTGTTGCAATTTCCTGTTTTCAGAGGAATGAGAGATTTTTGCATTTGCTACATCAGGATGGCACCTGAGAGTTAGACACTTAAATGATGTATCATTGCCTTATAAAGTCACAAAAACAACATTTAACTAACAGTGCTTGGGAAGGATTAACATGAAATGCTTAAAAGCAATTTACAAGAAAGAATACCAGTAGACATCTACAGTCCATGGAGGGAGAAAAAATGAAAGTGCAACTGTTTCAAAATGACTTCTAGAGCAAAAAAGTATATTGAATTCGGGTGTCAGGAGTACAATTAAGAATTAATTGGATAAAAACCCTACAAGTCTCACAGCATGATTTTAAAAACAAATGCTCATATTAATTGAATAACAGTGGATAAACACTGCTGAGGCAATATATAGGATGTTGACTTGGGTTTGGGTGGTCAGGTTTATAGCTACATTAAACAATTATTTTCTTTTTAAGTTTAGTGCTTTCTGGGTAAAGAATAAAGCACATCTTAAAGCTTTAGAAAAATGCACTAAGACTGGTATTTTCTGCCTGATTCCTTAGGATAGAAAAGAGAAATAATTATAAAAGTTTTGAAAATAATATTCTATGTAATATCCGTTATAAGGTAGCAACGAATAATTTTGTCAGATAGCTAATATGCTTCATGGCAAGGTGACCAGTCTTATTGATAAATGAACATAGGTATTCATATATATGTAATAGAATTTTGCTTTTGTTGGTGTAATTCATCAGCCATTTCACTAGGAACGTCAGATTAAATGGTAGAGAAAGGTCACCCTAAAAAGGCTCTTATCAGTAGTAGGAACACATTGATGATTTACCAAGGGAGAGGGAGTTCACTGCACCTTAGATAAAATGTGAAAACTGTCAGGGTTGAAGCTAGGCATTGTTACCAAGGAAGTTTGAGGAAACTCTTTCAGAAATTTAGAGCATATGAAGCTGGAGAGATAGCTCAGCAGTTTAAGCACCTGCCTGGCAAGCTCAAGAACTTGGGTTTGATCCTGCGTACTGCATGCCGTGCCAACCATTGAAACTGGGTATGGTGGTGCACATTTGTAATCCCAGCGCTGGTGGAGGATCGCTAGGAATCTGAGCTGTGCAGTGAGACCTGGTACCAAATAAGTAAAAGATTAAAAAAAAGAAAGAAATTTGGAGCATATTTATTTCTTAATATATTCAAGGAACATTTGTTCAAGTGCCTACTAAGTGCAAAGCACTGTACTAAGTGCCTTAGCAAAACCGTGGTCCCACTCAGTCTGCCCTTGGGAGCGTACAGGCCATATGTCTTGCTGTGCTATTGATAAATGTCAAAGAACACTTGCCTAAAAATATCTCCTAAAGCCTATTTTGAGCATTTGGTTTTTTATGATTAAAAATATATATCTCTCCATATATGGAGAGAGAAAGAGACAGAGATAGAGTAAAATTCATTGCCAATACAGAAACAAGGAACATTCCATTGTAATTCACCACATGAAACATTAGGAAGGTGAAAACAGTCTTTAAAAAAATGTACTTCTGCCTAGACTTTTTTTTCCCCAAGCCTAATAATTACACTAAGGTTATCTGTCTTGCTGCAGAAAAATTAAAGTGTATTTTAAAACTTGCTTTCTCAGAATGAAATGTGAATGCTCTGAAGCTCAAATGCATTGGAGATGTGCAAACCTTTTAATTTGCCAAAAAACTAATAATTACCTGCATTGATTTTTGTGACTAATCCTATATATGCTTAGTTGCTTATATTAATGATATTACTCTCCATATAGAATTCCAAGCTAGGACACTTCAAGATCTTTTTATGTCCCTTGTCACTCACTCTCTAACAGGATTTAGTCATTAAATCCTGTTGGCTCTCTCCCTGAAATTTCTGCTTTTCTGTTCCATTGCTATTATTCTTTTGTTTGAAATTCTATTTCTGGCTTGGACTATAGCAATTGCTTACTTAGTCTTTTTCAGATTATGTCAACAAATATTTATAGAGCACTCACTGCTATGTGCTATTTTTGCTGGTAGAATCATACTTTTTATTTCCTCTCCATAATTCATACCTGAACTCCAGATCCTTTATATTCCTATCTATTTAGTATCTCTGTTTGGCTGTCTCATTAGTAGCTCAAATCCAACTTATCTAAGCAAAACTTTTCCTACCAATCCCCCAGTCTCAATACCTCCTAGTAGGCTTTGTTTCTTTCTCCTTTCCCTCTTCTCAGTAAATTGAGTTGCCAGTGTACTGTAAGCTCAAAAGATAAATCTCAGCAGCATTTTTGCCTCATTCTTTATTTATTCCCTCTTGTCCAATGTTTCAGCAAATTCATTGTTTTGACTTTTAGCATCTATGTTGGATATAATCATTTCTTTCTGTTTTATTAGCTACTTGGCTCAAATCTAAATAAGATCACTTATTGCTATCTGGGACTATGGTTTTAAAAGCAAAAGTAGACTTTTTAATGGAAAAAATGGACACAATTTTAAAATTCTAAAATGTTTTTGCCCATTAAGAATCAATGTGTGGAAGACGAAAATGTGCTGTTACCAAGCCTGTTCATGCTCTCAAACTGGATTACTTGACAAGGAAAACTAGGCAGTCATCAGATTTCCAGTGTGAATGACATTAATGCCTAGGACAGGGTTTGTATTATGTAGAAGTGGTTGGGTGGGCCGAGTTTGCCCTGTATCTCACATGGTGGGACATCTCCTGGCATTGATTTGGTGAGGGAAATGATAGAATTATTTTATCTCCATACACCTTCAATTATTTCTCTACTTTAAGAAATTGGATTATGCCTTGATGTATCAAATGATCTTAAAACAACCATACAGTTTAGGAGATAGTTCATAGTTAAAGAATGATTTTGACCTCACATGTAATGAAAACCTTAGCCCATTTGTGAGCAAGTCACACTTCCTTCTTTCCTTCCGTCTGAACTCTGTCACTTGTCTTGGTCTGTGATCTCTGCATCAATTAAGATTACTTTTCTTTCTTATCGTATGTGTATTTTAAAGTCAGGCCCATTTTTTTTTTTTTTTACTTGTCCTACTGCTATTTTTGAGTGCCCACTATACTCCTGCTCTTTCATTTTCTTCTTGAAAAGGAGAAATGGCTTCTGTCCTTATCTAATGCTAGGTTTGAGATATTTGAGAGGCACAAGCAACTGGGGACTTCCTTATGTTGCCTCCATAATCATTGAAACATTTACCTGTTGATTCACAGTCTTTTATTAATTACTTTCTTTTAAAATTTCCTTTTCATTACAATTAAGGCATCACATGGATTTTAGAGAAATTAAAATGTGTGTAGTTTCTATTATTTATGATGCTTAATTTAAAGTGATAAAAGACACTATTTGTTCAATAAATAGAAGGTTTGGACCTGGTGGGACTGGAAGTTCACTTGTTTAGGTAATGGTAGGCTCCTGGGAGGAGGCTATCAAAGAACTAGAGGCTGGCCATCACAAAGGGTGTCACGGTTCAGTTTCAGAAGATGCAGATTATAGGAAGATGACTGCTGACTTCCTGGTAGGGCAGCAGAAGGCTCTACAACCGAGTTCAGCAGGGACTAAGCCACACAGCTGAGGTGAAACAAGGTCCTCTACAGAGCCACTTCACTCAGCCAGCACAAAGATGTCACATATACTCCACAGCTTAGATCATTTCAGGGGAAAGCAAAGAGGAAGGGGAGAGGACAACCAGGAGTTTGACTATTCTGAGGAGAAATAAGTTAGTTACTAAGTTATTCAAGGACCATCCTGATAGCTCAGTGGACTAAAGCGCCTGCTTAGACAAAGCGCAGCAGCCAGGGTTTAATCCCCAGCATGCCGTGCCAGCTCTGACTCCGGAGTGAGCTGAGATGGCAATTGAAAATGAGCATGGTGGTGCACACCTGTAATCCCAGCACTTGGGAGGCTGAAGACAGGAGAATCACTAAGATTCCAAACTACATAGTGAGACTCTTTATACCATATAGATCCTGTCTTAAATACAGAAAAAAAGGAAGTTACTCAATTAGGACACCTGCTTGGCAAGCCACACATGCCCTGCTAGATACTGACACCAGGTTTACACACCTGTAATCCCAGCAGCCAGGGAGGCTGAGACAGGAGGATCACTATAAGTCCAAGCAAGACCCTGTGCAAACAAACAAATGATAAAAATAGGGAAGTTACTCAATTAATTTAAGTTGGGATTTCTTTTTTCTTCTACCATAGGTTATGGGATCTTCCAGCAGTTCATCCTGCTATTAGAAAAGGAAGTTTCCCTTCTTCAATCCACATCTTTGGACTGAGGATTTGGTAGACTATTTCTCCACTGTTGCTCCTATCATCTTTTGCTGGACAACTGTACTTGCCTCTTGGCTGGCTCTCTGCTTTCCTCCATACCCTTCCTAGTCCATTCTTCACAAGGCCCAGTGAGCTTCTAATATCAGTTCTTTCTTACAACTTCCTACAGGCAGCTCTAGTGGAGAATACTCACTTTCATGGGTCTGGACAAACTGCCCACACCTCCTTCTCTAGTGGTATGTAACCTTGGGTTCTGTAAGCTCTTTCCAACTCTAGACCTTTGCACTCTTTGCAGCTTTACACTCTTTACTTTGTTGAGAATCCTTCCTAGGATGCCTGGAATAACTAGTTCCTTGTAGAATATTTTTTTTTTTTGATTCAGTGTTTTTTTCACATAAAGTTAATTAATTTATTTTTTAAATTTAACAATGGTTATATTACATATTTTCATCATCGGATCAGTTTAGATTAATAGATATCAGTGTATAAGATTGATCAAACAGTTAAACATTAACACTTTCAATAAACATTAATTTGTTTTTCTCTTTCTTTTTTTTTTTTTTTAACAGTTAACACATTGTATATTGTCCCCACAGTAGTTATACAGAGGGCATGACCCAGCTTCCTAAGAAACAGTGGTTAGATGCCACGAAGTAGGTGGCAATGCCTTAACCGTATGCGTGCTGTCAGGCCCAAGGGCCTCTTCCATCCTTGTCAAGAGGAGTGCTAACCTTCTCTCCTTTCATACAACACTGGATTCAGTGTTTTTACCTTTATGTAAATGCAGTCATTGCTGACTACCCAGTGAAAAGCGCTACCCCTTCCCCTCCGCCCATTCTATTTAACATCATATCATTGCGTTTCTTTTGCCTCTAGTACTTGCAATGATTTCTGTTGACGTTCAGTTGGTGGCATCTCTGTTGTTTCAGTTGGATAGGCCCCAAATCTTGGCATCAGCCTTGATTCTTCTCTTTCTTTTGTCTCCAATATTTGGTTCATTAGGAAACACCCATGACTGTTTCTTGAAAATACAATTTTGCTTACTTTCCACCTCCTGTTCTGCTATCCTCTTATCATGGTCTGAGCCACCATACCTCCCGCCCAATTGCTAGAATATCCACTTACTTGGTTTTCTTGCTTCTGTGTTTACCTTCTACTCTCAAGAAAATGATCAGAATGACTCTAAACATTACGTACTTTTCAGCCGTTCCCTGCTCCTCTACGAGTAAATTTCTTACAATGGCTGACAAGCCCTGCAATGATGCATCACCCATTATTTCCCTGATTTTTTTGGTGCTACTTTATATGGCTAGCACTGAACTCTTGATGTCACAACTGTTATCTTTATTCACTAATATAACCCATGTACCTAAAAGTATCTAGCACATGGAAGCATTCCAACATTTTATTTTGGATTAAGCAAATTCATCTTGTTTATTTCTTTATCGTTTATATGTCCACCTTTGAAATATAAGGTACATGAGGTCAGGCTCCCTATTGGTCTTGTTTAGTGATGCATCTAAAGAACTTAGAAGAGTGTTCAGTATATACTAAGTGCTCAAGAAATTCCTACTGAAATACATAGATATCTACTATGAGAAGATTTACTTACATTCCAGTAACTCAATGAATACGTTGTACACACATACCATCATTTCCTTTTTTCACTATAGGTTTCCTTTAATGGTGAGGGAAGAATGTTATATAACAAAGTAAAAACTGAATTGTTCATATAAGCAAAACTTCATGGGAAACAATATGTAAGGTCATGGCTACTCCAAAGCGATAATTGTGTGGTGAACTAGGGTGCAATGAGTATCACAATTCTTTCTGCAGTTCTCCCTGACTATACCAATTCTGCTGTTTAATTCTAAGAATAATGATTAAAAAAAAACAACTACCAGTTTGGTGTCACTTGTAAATTGCTTACCCTAGGGGTTACTTGAGGGTTGAAGTTAATGTTTCCAAAAATGAGCCAGAAGTCATTTCAATGTTTAAGAGCCCTTTCTATTCTTGAGAGAGTCACACAGGCAAAGACTGGCATAATTTATTTTGTTTTACGTCTGCATCCAGGGTTATTCATATCTATATGTTGCTGTGTGCAAATGTAGTAGATCCAAAACTATTCTTTGTGATTGTGCTGTTAATCTCTCCAGGGTTTCCTTACCATTCTCAAAGGCAGTTTCTGACACCAAAGGGAAAACAAAGAAGTTCAGATGCAATTTTATCTCCCAATTGGACTTGATTAAATGGAGACCGTTCTAATCAAAAGTTTAAATCCTGGGGGAGTGAAATGTTGCTAACAGGTTTGAGAATATCTGAAAAGAACAGAGAGGAAGAGTGCTAAAGTTTAGATAGGGAAAGAATCAGGCATAAAAATAATTGTGGCAAACCTTATTAAAGCATACAATTAGAAGAACAAATTGCCTCCCAAATAGTGTTAAGCTCATTGCTAGACTGGCAAAGGAAGTGGAGGGAACCTATTTGAGACATTATTTTTATTATTTTAATAATTTGTGTAGGAATCATAGTAGCTGCAATCTGTTAGCTAGAAACAATTGCCAGCTGGTGTCATCCTGGAGTAACTGTAGTAGGCTGAATGCAAACATGGTTTTCCTTTTTACCTGGAGAGTATTCAATTTTAGAAAGTTTCTATTCATTCTCATATGAATATGAGGTCTGCCCTTGTAGATAAGGAAGGCTGTTTATTTTTTGATTTAAGAGCTTTGATTAGGTTCACACCAAGTTCCATAGTTATAATAAGGAGACCACACACACCTGGGACAGTGTGTATCCAACCAAAGTTACCTATCATTAAAAATGAATACCCAGGTACATGCCTGAATTACACATGCAGTTGCTTTGATTCAGTGCATTGTTCTCCTTGTAATTATTTAAAAGAAAGGGCGGCACTCCATTAGCTATTTTCCTGAAAGCAGAAACAGCTCTTTTTGGATAATGTTCTTTGAAAAGTGCTAAGCGTGCACTTATTTATGGACACATCCATTTCATTAGCAACACTGCTGCTGTATTTGTTTGGTACAATATTTTCTTTTGAATTTCTCCCAAATGCTTTTAATAATCATACGATTATCTTCTAACTATTACCGTCTTTCCCCTTTTTATCTGGAAAGTCAGAGATGAGGTACCAAAAGACAGCAGGATGTAGAAATGCTCAGTTTTGACTACAAAACCAGAGACAGAGGAAAAAACAGTTCAGTTTTCTTCTTGCTTCCTGACTTAACGGGTCTCAAGAGGAGAGAGAAGAAATTAAGAGGATTTTCGCTAATGTTCATTGGATTTCTTCAGTGGTGATTTGAATGCATTTCAGGTATGTGACTAATTTCTCATTTGGACTGCTTTCACTTACCTTTCCTCAGTTCAGTTTTGTCATCTCTAAAGTGGGTTATTATACTTCTTTTATGTGCTCAGAGTATTGGACTGAGAAGCAAATGAACTGATGACTAGAAAAGTGCTTTTCATTATGTAAATTACCAGTAGCACTGGGTTATAGCTAAGAAGTTTCCATTTGTCTATGTGATATCAAGTAATTTAA
The DNA here is from genome assembly GCA_004027025.1 of Myocastor coypus. Taxonomy (NCBI): domain Eukaryota; kingdom Metazoa; phylum Chordata; class Mammalia; order Rodentia; family Myocastoridae; genus Myocastor; species Myocastor coypus. The sequence continues at coordinate 85,785 of PVJA010002568.1, forward strand.
TAGATAAGGAACTTCTCAAGTAAAATAATGTAAAAAACATGTAATAACTGTTACTGGACTAAAACAAAGGTTTCAAACACATAAATAAGTAACCGACTAACCAGATGCAGTCAGGAAATAATGACAAAGTTTTACTGGGTTCTTGTTCCATCACTATTTCTTCCTTTGAAGTGTAATGTGATGCCATTAATAGAATTCTAAACCTAAGTGAGAGAAGATGGCATCAAATAAACTTTAGAGAAGCTGATTCATTATACCAACACCTTTCTTATAAATATAGGCTCCTACAGTATCAGGAAGAGTGGTTGTTTATAGAGTCGAAAACAGGAAAGGGAGCAGAAGAGGGAAACTTGGTTGAGGAGAATCCCACCTGTCTAGAACAATAAAAATAAATTTCTATGGATAATCTTTTACATCTCTGAAAGGGACCTGGATTTTAACTGATGGACATGACAAGTGGAAGAGAGATTAGCAGTCTCAGGAAGAAGTGAGTGTGATCCCTGAGGAAGTCAAGTGGCAAGGAAGGCATCAGTGAGTGTGGCGAGCTGTGGGTGGCAGGGGAGGCAGGAGACACACGTTAGCCTAGGCCAGGGAATCACAGCGCATTGACTTCACCTTCAATGTCTGTCTGCTGTCCATTAAAATGAACAACAACAACAACAACAAAAAAAACAATAACAGGTCAAGTAGGTGTAGGAACTGTGTTGAGGCAGTTATTTCAATTCATTAGCATGTTCTCTCATTACCTGAGAAACAAAAGTTGTCTTAAAGCAAAAAATTGGCTCTGGGATAGAGGCAAAGCCTGCTGGAATAATAGTTTTCAAAAATATCAGCACATGAAAAAGGGCTCAGTTATAAGTAGGATCTGGTCTCCTCTTTCCCACTGGTGCAACGGAGGGACATTGAGAATGACTGTTAGGAGACAATCCCTATACCCTGCCTGGTTGTGGGCTGGGTTGTCTTGGTGCTGAAAGAAAGAACTGTGTTTTGAACACAGCCTGCCACACAGTAGGTGCTTCATGGGTGCTGATTCAATAAACCCTAGAGTTGGGCTCTAAGTTCATAGTTCAGGAAGGACAGAAGAAGACTTGAGAATCAGTTAGAATATCTTGGCTAGAGATGAAAGGCAGTGTGAAGCCCATTGCCCCTGCTGTGGCAGGGACTAGCCCACCGTGTGAAGTCTGTGAGGGTCTTCCAGCGGTTTAGGTCACTAGCGGTTAGGTCCACTGCCCACTTTGGCCAAGTAAGCAGCTGATTTAGAGGGATTAAATCGGCACTAGCGACGTCCTCCTCGGAGCCTCTTTTCGCACACTTTAGCTTTCTTGCCACATCTCTCCTCGCTTCGGGCTGAAGGGATTCCCACCCCCAGCTGCCTCCTCCGAGCCCCACGGTGCCGCGGACTCCTCCCCTGGAAACTCCTCGGGGGTTGGGGAGGCTTTGGCGCATGCTCGGTACCTAAGGCAGGTTTTTGCTGCGGGTAGCAGGGCTCCCGTCACACTGGCTGGCAGGTTGTAACGGTGCCAGCCTGTGTGTGTGCGCGACTGTGTCTGCGTGCCTGCGCCTGGGCGGCCGACCCGGAGCAGCAGTGCGACTCGCCGGGGAGAGGCGGCGTCGCAGAGGCGCCTAGCCTGCGGCCGCGGAGGAAGCCGCGCTGCAAACTTGCGGCGGGCGCTGTCTGCCGGGCTCGCGGCTCCCGTGCCCAGCCACTTAGCGGAGCAGGTGCCGGGCGCGGTGCCCGGCGGTGTGGGGCCGGTCGCGCCTTCGTCCTTGGCAGGCGCCCTGGAGAGCCTTATGCAGCCCCTGCGCTCCCGGCCGAAGCTGCCTGGCTGCTCGGCTATTGCTCGGCGCGGGGCCGCACTCCCCAGAGCCTGAGCGCCCGGGATGCACCACGTCGCCTGACCAGGAGCCGCGCGAAGAGGAGCGCGCCAGACCCTGCGCCCCCCCACCCCACGCAGCGCTGGGCGCCCCCAGCCGCAGCCGCGCCGCCAGCCCCTAAGAGCAGCCGGGCCGCCAGCCAGCGCACGCCTCGGCGGCAGGGGCATGGAGGAGCGGCGGGCTCTGAGCCGCGCCCCGGAGTCCCTGAAACTTCCAAGCAGGCGCCTGTTCGCGCCCCCGCCGCCGCTGCCTCTGCCGGCCTGAGAGCGGGACCATGGATGAAAGGTTCAACAAGTGGCTGCTGACGCCGGTGCTCACTCTCCTCTTCGTGGTCATCATGTACCAGTACGTGTCCCCCTCCTGCTCCAGCTCCTGCAGCAACTTCGGGGAGCAGCCCCGCGCCAGTGACGCTCGTCCTCCGGCAGCCCCAAGTCCCGCTCGCCGGGCACAAGGGCCCCCAGAAGAGTGGGAGCGGCGACCCCAGCTGCCCCCACCGCCCCGGGGACCGCCCGAGGGATTTCGGGGAGCCGCGGCTTTGGAGGACGAGGATGAGGAGCCCGGAGACCCAGAAGAAGAGGTAGAGGAAGAGGAAGAGGAGGAGGAGGAGGGCGAGGACGATCAGGACCCTGAGGCTCCCGAAAACGGCTCCCTGCCCAGGTTCACGCCGCGCTTCAAGTTCACCCTGCAGGACCTGACCCGGCTTGTGGATTTCAATATCAAAGGGCGCGACGTGATAGTGTTCCTACATATCCAGAAGACCGGGGGCACGACGTTCGGCAGGCACCTGGTAAAGAACATCAGGCTGGAGCAGCCATGCAGCTGCAAGGCCGGCCAGAAGAAGTGCACCTGTCACCGGCCGGGCAAGAAGGAGACCTGGCTCTTCTCCCGCTTCTCCACGGGCTGGAGCTGCGGGCTGCACGCCGACTGGACCGAGCTCACCAATTGCGTGCCGGCCATCATGGAGAAGAAGGACTGTCCCCGCAACCACAGCCACGCCAGGTACGGTCCCTTGTCCCGCGGCTTCCTGCCACCTTCCGCCCTCTCCTGGTGTCCACCCCATGCCCGTCAACCTCTGCCAGCACTCGCGGCAGGAGGCCGTTCGCGGGGGTGCGATGAGACACCCCCGATAGGGCTGAGGTCCTGAACTCGCTCTTTCCCTGATCCCGCTGCTTTCGCTACCCTGCTTTCACCTTCAAAGATGTCCGGAGTAGTCGTTTGCTGTGTGCCCTAGAAGGTGCCTAGCACGGTTATGGCTTCCCTCCGATAGGACTCTGGGAGACTCGACCACAGTGCCCGGGGGTCGAGGCTCGGGACAGACGCGGGCGATTCGAAGCTTGAGCTTAAGTTCTGTGGTGGGCACCGAAAGCCGGTGTCAGGCAGGGAGAGCTGTGAGTAGACCCAGGGCAGGAGATTGCCAGGCTTGCTGAGGCTGGAGGTCGGCTGATTTCCCTCTCTGATGCCGCTTTGAAGATACGCGTGCGAGTTCCTGCTTTGCCCTAACACCCCTAATTCTGGAGGTGGTCACTGTGGCTGAGCACAGCAGGCAGTTGGATTTACACTGTTTTCAGCAAGATTTCCGTGTCCCCTTTGACTAGGCCTTTCTTATTCACCTGTTTCAAAAGTGTTTGTCGAATTCCTACTGTGTGCCTGGCAATGTGGTAAGTGGGTATAAAAATTAAACAGATAGGATCCCCTGTCTTTTAGGATGGAATGCTCCTCCATAAAAATAGTAATGGAGTTGAGGATTAGGAAAGTTTGAGATCTTGATAGCAAATGAAACTATTTACATTATTAGTATCCTTTGAGGGGGCCCTGGGCTTAATAATTTGGTCGAATGCTCGTTTTGCTCATTGCAATCTGAAGATTAATCGGACATTCTTGTTCAGGAGGCTACAGTATTAAAAGCTTGGAACACTACTCCACTGAAGTTTTTGTCTCAAAGGTTTCAAACAATTTGATGTAAAGAAATAGGAATGTAAACATCAACTCAATATGGACTATCAGGTAGTATTTGCATTTGACATTGTGGAAAAGCTTCTCTTAATAGAAATTACCCAGATTGTTGGAATTAGCCTTCACTGAAGCATGCAATACTACCTCATTTCTCTAGTAATGAATGAAACTTAATAATGGCCATATTTTTTTTAATTTAGAGAGTTTAAAAAATACTTTTCTCCCTGCTTCTTCCCATGTTTCATGGATATTAGTTGAAGTACAAACCAGCTGAATTTGAAATGAGGACATTAGGCTATCCATTAGTACATTTTAAGGACCTTTTACTTTACAATATTGTAATGGTGTATAATTTTATTGTGTTGAGACAAAGTCTCATTGTGCTGTCCAGGCTGGCTTTGAGCACACTATATAGCAAAGGTTGGCCTTGAACTCACAGTGACTCTCCTGCCTCAGCCTTGAGTGCTGGGATTACAGGAGTGTGTGATGATATCTGGCTCTAATGGTGTATTATTTTAAATCTTATAATGGCATATGATTTTAGATCCCACCACTCTAGCATAGTCAGTTTTTAAAATACATACTACTTCTACACTTATTAACATACAGCACTTCCAGAGATTGTCTCTGCTACATTTCATTCCAAGTTGTACTCTTCTTATTTAGATGTTACATATTCCTAATTGACCCTGAAGAATCTGCCAGCCTGCTTCCTAGTTTCCATTTTACTAAAACTGGAGACTTCTATAGTTTCTATAACATAGAATCGTCCTTTGACTTTTCAGTGTTACTGGTTTTATGAGTGTCCTAGTGAGTGGGTGGAGATTTTTAGAGGCCTCAAAAGAATGTACAACTAATTGGATTTCTGTGGTGTGATGAAGTGGTGCCATTGTGATAAACCCTAACTAGATCATAAGCAGTCAGATCTCACTTCCACTGAAGTAGTAACATCTCTCTCTGTAATGTATACAAACTCCACCTGGGCTATTTAAACATGTGGTTTCTATTACACATTCAAGTTATTTTTAAAAATTCAATGATGACAGACATTTGTCTCTCTCTGAATCACAAGTTATCAGGTAATTAATTAGTCTATCCTGTTTTTTTTCTTATTTTGCTTCTACGACTTAGTTTCAACATAATTATGCCTACAGAAATATATTAATATTGGTTAAAAGACTGCAATTTAACGTATCCTATACAATTTGAACCAAAAAGTTGATACATGATTTAAGATTTTTAAAAGGATTTGCAATCTGGTTTATTTTTAAAAAATCTATTACAAATGTATAAAAGGTCTTCCATCAAATGCTGCAAAAACCATGAAAAACATAACCTTCCTCTACCTCAGAAAGTAGCAAGTATTGCAATGATTTATTTTTAAAATTTTCTTTCTGGTAGTATTTTTGGCTCACCGTTCTATAATCATTTTCCCTTTTCCTTTTCAACTATGCCTCTTCCATTAATTACTTCTCTAGATAATGTAGGGAGGACTAGTTGTGGAATATGTGAAGTGTCTATATCAAAAGCTACAGAGGAAAAGTTGAAGAGATATTAACAGTAGCATCTTCCTAGCAGAGAAGATTGAATTAGTTGTCTGTCATTGTAATGTCTGTGTATAGCATTCTACAGTCAGCCGGATTAGCCTGGATAATGGAGGGAACATTTCCACAATGCAAAATGGCAGATAATCTATTGCTACATAATGGGAACAAGGTTCTACTTCAAATAGGGCTGACTCTAAGCAAAATTGAGATGTAGATCCCTTTGATTATACTTCTCCAGTTGCTGTTTTTGGCACTCTTCAGCATCTCCTGCTCTCCTGCCCATTTCTCTCCAACTTCAGTGTCACCTGGATCACACATTGGATCAGAGAAATGACCCTGTACTCAGACATGGTACTTACATCTACTAGCTGTGTAACTAACAATAAGTGACTCAAAAAGATTCTTCACCATTATAGTGTAGATAGTAATTAGGATTTCCATCAGAGGGATGTTATGAAAACTAAAATGAGCCAATCCATACAAAATGCTTAGGATAGTAGACATGCCTACATGGCTGGTATACAATAATACTTACAATGTGAATGCATGGTATATTATAACACTAGTTGTTAGTAATAATTTCCTCAACGAAAGTCTTCCTTCACAAAGGGATCACATTCAGTCCCTTAGAGCAAGTCAGTGAAAATGGGTCATGCAGACTTACAGAGGTACCACTTTTTGATTATTTGTACTGAGAATCCCAATTTCTAGATTTACAATTGAAACTGAAAATTATAGATGTTTGGGTATCAGCCATCATAAGAAGGAGGAGGAGGAAGAGGAGAAAGGGACACTCATAGTATAATATATATATATATTCTGTTGGTCACAAGATAAGCTATTGATCACATATTGGCAGCTAATGTGGAACATATGGATGGCCTGTTTGATCTTATTACAGGTGATTTTTCCCAGTTGGTTTTGTGTCCCCCAGCTATTTCCTTGGTACATTATCGTTTCTCATCATTAGATGCTCCTTTCTCTTCTGTGTGTGATTTACCTCTTTATCTCACAACTGAATCTTCAGGAGATACCTCTTTACTGTCGTAAAAATGACTGAGAGAATAACATAGTTCTACAACTGTCATGAGCAATTTCACTCTAAAAAGGAGAATAATATGATTAAATTCCCATCCAGGAAATTTGTATCTTCATTTGCATAATTATATTCAATGTTTTGTCTACTACGTCTGCAGTCTGTATGTACAATGGAGGGCATCTTAAGCCCCTACTGATATGTTAGTTCTTAGAGTGTCAAGCAGTCTCATTCCTATGGAAACTAGGCTGTTGGGGAAGAAAGACAAAATCTTTGGTAAGTAGGTAGCACTCTTGTTCTGAGATAATGATAGAAGATATTCCATTTTAATCTTGTAGGACTTGGTGACTTTTATGACTCATATTCCATTAATTCTGTTAGCATAGTCAGAACCCTGTGGATATTGTACTAGGATACTTTGTGTGATAAGTGATGCAAACCTAACACAAACTTACTTAGCCGGAGAGGAATTATTGGATTAGATAATTATAACTTAGGACAGAAAAGGGTGGTTTCATGAATGACTACTCCTCATAGTCCTTTGCCTATTTATCTGTTTATTTATTGATTGAGGTGCTGGGGATTGAACCCAGGGCCTTGTGCATGCAAAGCAAGAACTCTACCACTGAGCACATGCCCAGCCCAGTCCTTTGTATATTGATCTCATTCTATGAGATTGGTTCATTCATCAAGGTGGAAGAATAGTCTTCCTGACTAATAACCCTACAAAGTGAAAGGAAAGCAGGCCTTTTCTGAGGTCAACTTTGATACCCTGGAGAATGACTCTGGTTAATTTCAGCTTGGGCTCTGTAAACTTTAAGCAAGTCATTACAACTGAGATTTTCTAAACCATCTTGTATTGCAGAACAACTCTCTCTCTCTCTCTCTCTCTCTCTCTCTCTCTCTGCCTGCCTGCCTGCTTGCCTGCCTGTCTCATGAGTTATCAGATAAAGGGCTTACTTCTGGGTAGATTCCTGGGCTCTGGAAAGTCAACTGTAATTGCATTAACTATAGGTTGAAATGAATAATAAATGAATCTTCAGATTTCTTCTATGCATTCCACTTAGGGAATATATTAACTCAAACTGCAACTCAGATTTACCTATTGCATCTGGAAACCATGTTCATATGAAAACTACTTGAACAAATTTATAATACTTAACATAAAGATGGAATAACCAAGGAGACACATGACAGGTGCCTTCAAGTACTCAAAGAGTGATGGAGAAGGTGGAAGAGACGTGGCTGTATAGCATCAAGGAACAAAATTAGGATAAGGAGTGATGGAATTTGAAGTCAGAGTAAGAACTTCATAAAATTTATAACTGCCTAAAAGGAGCTTGAACTGTCTTGTGGAATGGTATGCATCCACGCAGTGAACACCTTGATATATTAAGAGGAACTCTTTCCTGGGGAAGGCTTAGACTGGGTAGTCTTTTGAACATCTTTCATTCTGAGATCAGGGTATTTTCTTTTCCCTATTCCTACTCTGTACACAGAAAGAGGAAAAGAAAGAGGATTATAAATGAATGTGTCTGTTCTCCTGGATTTGTAAATACAGTATTTCTTCCTAGGAAACTTTTGTTTAAGTACATTCTGATACTATAGACTGTTTAGAGCAAAAAATGATTAATGGATTCCGATTACTAGATCATCAGCTTCTTAATAAATAAAAAAGGTAAAATATAACACAACATGCTGCAAAAAACAGAACCACTTTGAAACACTATCTCATTATTGCTTTTTCTTTAGATACCAGGATAAAATATATAAAGCATCTGTATAGCTTTGTTGCAAAGATTCTGCAATATTATGGCCCTCAATGCTTTCCTAAAGCATAATCTGTTTGATTTCTAATTAGAAATGTTGAACTGCCAAGAAGGTTAATTTTACCACAAGGTTTCCGTGCAGTGTAAAGCCAAGGAGATAAAAAATTGTTCTGTCTTTATGCCACATCTACTGATTTGTTCATTACAGAGTCTCTTAATGTATTGTATTGTCTCTGTTTTAAACTACCAGTATTTGCTATAAATCAGAAAGAGGGTAAGTTAAATTCATTCCATGTTTTTCAGGTGGTGAGGATATAAACTGGAAATAGTAAATGGCAATGAATGGTTTATTCTTGTTTTTTTTTTTTTTTTTTTTTCTTTGCTAGTCACTTTGGGACTTTTGATTGGGTTGGTATTAAATAAATAAAAAATGTTCATTTAATAATTAAAAGCTAGGCAAATTTAACCACTAACAATGTCAGTTTCCCTAATCTTGAACTCTTTTATTATTATTCCTGAAAGCTAATTATTATCTTCTCATTTTGAAAGGCAGTGAAAAGCTTATGGCATTTGAAAGTTATTTATGCTTGATAATGAATTAAATAGTTTAATTGAGGCTGGCAAATCCTGATGTGATTTTAAGAGTCACAAAGTAGATTACTGGGCCAAAAAATAGGTCTAGTGTGAAAACAATTAAATTGGTGAAACCAAATTTGTATTTTGTAGTAATCAATTATCTTGTTAAATTGTGGCTATTATGTATAAATTCCCTGTTGAATTTACTGGTTAGTATAACCTTGTTTAAATTATAGCTCCACATTAGCTATGCATTGTGGGATATACTCAATATATGCTCACATAAACAGCACTGTTTTTTCATTTTTCTTTGACATATACAGTTGCATACCATGTGTAAATACATACACAAAAATGAACAATAGAAGGCACTTAATAAATGTCAGCTTTTAGATGTGTGTTTAAAAATATAAGTGTATCTTAACAGATTGTGGATTTTCAGATAATGGTATTATGAAATGCTTTGTGTTGTGACATTGTTATTTCAGGTGTGAATTCTAATTGTTAGTGGTTAGCTTCCATAATTAGCTACATGATGACTTCAAAGATTTGGAAAGAGAGGAGTAAATGTTTGTATGGTGGCTAGGCTCACTGGGTCACTAGATTTTTCCTATAGACAGTATGTCATGAATCAGAAACTCATTTGGGTGTGAACTGATGTCCTTGGCTCTTGCAAAGGTTAATATTATTATATTTTCACTTCAGAAAAAGTGTGATAGGATGGGGCTTCAATGTGGGATGTGAGAGGTATATTTATTTTCTAGTATATGCAGACTTGGGATCTTTCCTGTCTAAGCCAGATGCTTGAATTGATGGTGGTTGAAGATCGTGATATAGAAAGGCAAAGGAAGAGATGAATTAGGATGACAAATCCTCATAAGGCGTAGGGGCAAATCAGTGATGACTTATAGCTCTCTGATATGTGAATGTAATTAAGGTAATTTTTAAGAGCATAAACTCTGAAGTACTTGGATTTCAGTAGGGCCCAACAACTTTCATGTGACCCTGAGGTCAGTTACAGACTCTGCACTTCTTTTTTTTTTTTCCTCTTGAAAAATGAGAATAATAAGAGTGTTACCTCATGCTGAACATTAATAATCCAAGTGATTTGAATACAGTGAAGGAACATATCAGTTAGTTAATGTTATATTACCATAGAATGTGTTTTATGCATACATGCTGTTTTGCATCAAAGTAAAAGGACGAGTAAACACGTACTCTCCTTTTTTAACCTGAAAATTTTCATCTTGAGTAATGCAAAGGGGATGGATCTCTGAAGTTGAGACGCCAAAGAAGATGAAAGTAAATGTTAACTCTAGGATACTGTGGACTCTTAGCACAGAAACATGGTGACTATTGTTGAATGGAAACTCGTGGTCTTTCTGGTTTTTTTTTTTTTTTTTTGAGCATATCATTTTATTTTTATGAGAAATTAATGAAAACAATAAAAATATTTACATGTATACAATTAAATTCATACATGAAACAGTCCTGCAGTAAAATTGAATTAGTTGCCTGTGGGCACATAAATATTTGTAGCTCATTGCTATTATTAATGTCTTACTATGTTTTTATTGGTAAACACTATCACTTATTTTTCGAGCATTGCATTTTATACTAAATAGTCATGGTTACCTCTACATTCTAGCTTCTTTATAAATGTAAGTTGTATAAATGCTAGCCACTTTGATGTCCTTCATGTTAATTTGTTGGATTTCCAGAGTATTTTTTCCGCTCAAGGATCTGGATGGGTAACTATAAACTTGTATGATGGTATCTGTAGTTTGTGGACACCAATTAGAACTGTAGAATTTTATGGGTTTACTGACAAAATCAAAGCATACTCCTAGGAAGAAGAGTAAGCATGGTTGTAGACCGAGATATTCAGCGATTTTACATCATATGGAAATCTGAAGGTGAAAATTCTGTGATATAATAAAGAATGAGATGACATACTAGGAAAAAATGGGCAGTGATATTGTGGAGTGTAAATTAGAAGCATGTTATGGAAGAGAAAGAAAAAGGACCTAAGTAGTCAAGGTGTAGAATGAGATCATAAAAGAATTGAATCTGAAGGAAAGAAACACCAAATGTAGAAGACAGAAATTTATTTCGTATCCATGGTTGTCTTGTTAGTGCTCTTGTGGGATGTAATCCATTACCCAGGAGCCTATCTGATTGGAAGTGCAAGTATATTTAAATGTTGCTGATGTAAATTAGATTACTTAGCCCTTCTCCTTTCATATCATGTTACCGTTTTATATAATTGATAGTTTTGTTAGTCAGGGTTCTGAAAAACAGAGATAACCTCTGGGGTTGGGAAGGGACTGGTTGTGGAGCTAGGAACAAGGAACAAGGTTGGGCCTTGGGGTGCCTTGCAACCAGTGACATGTGGAAACTTATAAGCCCTGCTGGGTGTGAAGTGGAAAAAGAAGAGAATGGAGTGATTGTGTATTCAGGTGTGCCCCTGGTCTAGCTAGTGGGAGCATCAGTCTTGGCTTAAAGAACCTAAGAAGAAGCCGGGCGTGGTGGCTCACGCCTGTAATCCCAGCACTCGGGAGGCTGAGGCAGGAGGATTGATGCAAGTTCGAGACCAGCCTGGGCTACAAAAGTGAGCTCAGGACCAGCCTCAACTGCATAGTGAGACCCTGTCTCAAAAAAGACAAAAAAAAAAAAAAAAGAACCTAAGAAGAAGCTTTCAGGTAGAAACTGGTTGTAGAAAGCCCCCACTGCTGGCACTGCTGCGGTGAGGCAGAGAGAGGAAGGGTGGGAGGACTGAAAGGAGGGGCAGACATGCGTTGACCATTTCTCCTCTTGCCTCCTCCTTTGTTTTCTACTGAGTGTGCTGTCTGCAAGCCAATGGCAGAGGACTAGTCGAGGAGTTCCACGGCCTTCTACAAGGCAGAGAAAGGTGGAAGTAGCTGTGCAGTTGGGAGGAGGGGAGGGATAACTGGAGGATAACTTGTACAGTGTTTTAAAATAATTTGAAATTTCTTTTATTTCATCCTATGGAATGGCCTGGTTTGGTTCAACAAATGGACCATATACTATGCTTGAGTACTGTGGTGTGTATACTCAGAGGAGCCCATGGTATGCACCTGACGGAAGAGTGTGCAGCAGGTGACTGCTTACCAAAGAAACAACCAACATAGACAAATGACTTTTTAAAAAACGTATTTAGTACATGGTCTGCAGGGTCTCACTATGTAGACAGACTTGTAGTGATTCTCTTATTTTCAGCCTCTCAAGAGCTGGGATTACAATACACCCCTTGGGTGGGGCCAGTACCACACTCTGGGGATTGAATCCCGTTTCTGTGCTCTGCCTAAGCAGATGCTTTCATCCGCTGAGTTATCTGGTCGGCCCTGCTTGACAAGTGACTTTTTTTTTTTTTTTTTTTTTTTTTTTTTTTTTTTTTTTTTTTTTTTTTTTTTTTTTTTTTTTTTTTTTTTTTTTTTTTTTTTTAGACAAGTGACTTTTTGATGAGTAATAAAAATAATGCTAAATTTGGGTCACCTTGTACACCAGAATCAATTGCTAATAGTGACAAATGGGGGCAGTTAAGTCTACATTGTTGTGCAAAGCAGACAACACATTTTATATCATTTTGGTGTGTGGCATTTTATAAATTTGGTTATATAACAACATTAGTTAAGGTATGACAAGAAGTGCACAAAACTGGCTGTAGTTTGCAAAAACATACTTATGCAATGAGATGTTTTCTGCTGCTTGGATTTTCTTCCAAGAGTATTAAAATTCTTCAGGGTAACATTTATGAGCTTTAAGTCTCTGGCAATAAAATGTGAGAGAAGGAAAAAATGGTATTACACTTGAAATTGTTCTAATATATTTCATTTTAGTTTTGAAGGTCTTTTGAAATGTGTTTCTATATTTATTTTGAAGGAAATGTGGCATGCCCAAAGTGCCCAGGCACACATCTTTCTGTGCAGAATATTATAAAATTTACTAATTTTAATATACTAATGATTTACTAATACTAGATACATTATACTTATAATTTTAGAAAAAAAATCTAAATAAAATAGGTTTCTGACAAACTTTGACACAAGAACCACCAAGTCATCACTGCTTTAATTATGAGAATCAAACACCATGAAGTATGGGGTCAATATAAGTAAGAATAGATTGGAAAAATCAGCTATCGTGATTGCTGTGTATGTATTGTTTTCTCCATCAATAGAGAGAGATTTTGAGTTTCTAGGAATGTCATGATCCATGGAGATTATAACGGTCTACATTGTCTTTTTCATATGTTACCCTTACACATAACTCTCTTTTGTTTCTGATATCCCATCTCATAGTATGGCTGATGACACAAATGTCTGGAAGCAAGATGATCATCCTTAGGCTTTTGACTGTTTTTTTTTTTTTTTTTTTTTTTTTTTTTTTTTTTTTTTTTTTTTTTTTTTTTTTTCTTTTGTACTGGGATTGAACTCAGGACCTTGTACTTGCCAGATGAGTGCTTAGTCTACTGAGCTATCACCCCTGGCCCTGGTTTTTTTTTTTTCCCCCATGATAACTTTGTCTTAGGAATTGTCTTCTGCTGGCCATGGAAATAATTAGGTCTAAGGAAACCATATCTTATAGAACTGGATGTAAATCCAGTCAACTTAAAAGTTCTACAAGTGTCAGGAAAGTTTTCTTTTTCTCACAAATTTTGTTGAATTTCTTGTTGTACTTTCTGTGTGTGTGATAAAGATTGTGAATTAATTGATATTCTATATTTTTTAATAAGCATTTTGATCAGTACCTCTACTGACAAAGACCAAGTCTTCTGACAATCTGGAGAAATTCAGGTACTTTGGGAGTATACAGTTTGTCATCAGGAACATTCTTGATCTAAAAATATTTGTGATTATGACCCATTCTTTGGCTTTGAAATTCAGTCATAAGCCTAAGATATCACAGCAGATAAATTTCTTTGCTTTGAAGGTTTTATTCTCCAAGTTCCTTATGTGTGCTATAAAGAATAATTAATGTAAGGAAAAAATCGATAGTGTGTATAAATTATTTAGGCTTTACTATCATTGTAATTTTCTCTTCAACACCTATCGATTGGCAACAATTCATTTGTTAATTTCTCCCTAATAAGATATTCATTGTATTAGGTCTGTAGTAGTGCTGTCCCTGCACTTTCACAAGCAAGTCATGAATTACTAATGATACATGGAACAAGTTAACTTACTAGTGAGTGCTGTGAGATGAAAACAGGCGATGGGGAGGAATTTGAAATGCTCTCCTGCAGGAACCTTGACTAGGCAGATGATTGCTAATAATTAAATGTGTGTACTCTTGCAGATTATTAATTTCGATTAGCAGCTTTGTAGCTCTGTGTTTTTGCAGTAATAAACGTGTTTTCGTTTTGTTTTTATGAACATATGTTAATTGTACATATTAATGGAATTCAGCGTGAAACTTCAATACGTGCACATGGAGTGTACTGATGAAATTCATCTTCCTTTTATTCAACTTCTCTTTCTCCTTTCCCACTCTGGTAATTACCATTCTAGCTTCAGATTGACTTTTTTTTCCTACTCTTTATTGGCGGGGGGTAAAGGAAGCTCTTCCTAATTATTGACAATATTGCTCTGAGTATGGTGGTTATTAAGTGATGTTTTGACAGTTGACAGCTAAATCACTTCAGAGAGTAGAAAAAATTCAGAGATCTTTTGGAAACTCTAAAGGCTTGATGAGATCAAACTACCAAAACTCATGGCAGAGAGAACTTTTACATTGGTGGTTTGGAGTAGGGAGGCAGAGTGGTGTTTTGTGAAAAGCTATACATTTCTAATCAGAGAAACAAGGTTTGAGTCGGGGCTTCTTCATTTACTCCTGCTCTTATTCCTCTGTGCCAAGGTTTCTTGAGGACAGTGATATTATTTTGTTTCCTTTTGCACTACCAGCACCGCAAATAGTGTCCGATACATAATGATTCTCAAGTAAATGTTGACTAAATAAATGAAAGAATGAAAGACAGCAACATAAACAAGTTTACTAATTTATTAGGCAAGTTTGATAAGGATATGTGCTTCCTTCTCATTTGTAGTTTTGTGGCTTACAGAAACAGTATGAAAGCACTTTGTAAAGTATGAACCACCATATAAATTTGAATTTACATTGACAGTGGAAGTCTTTTGATATGAAATGGAAAAGGAAGGAAAGTTGAGTTTTTCAAATGCAATGAATATATTATACAGCTTTTATGGAGTGTTTCAAAAAGTGGGAATGACAGACAAAGTTGAGAATGTGCAAAGCACACATGCAGCTCCACAATGTGCTACGGCAACGACTAGCTTTTCCTAAATGTAGGAAATTATATATATAATAAATGATTGACCTAAATGCATGAGTCTTTCCCTCAGGATATCAGGAAAGCTTTTTTCTCCAGAGATTTTGCTTATAGATTAAGGTTCAAGATATTTCCCACATTGCTGTAGCATTTTCAGAATTTGAGAATTAAAATTAACATTTTAAATTTTGTGTTCATGACTTTCTATGATAGATATAAAGCATAACTATGTGTTAATATGCCCTACAAGTAACCCGAGAATATAACTCTTCTTCATTTGAGCTGATTTAGGAAGCGATGATTTACTAAATCATTCTGTATGTTTTACAGCTAATAAAAAAAGCAAGAAATTATTTCAGAAAAGAAAACAAAACATGCTAGAATCTAGTGTTCGTATTTTGGTAAAGGTCTAGCCCTAGATGGGCCCTGCAGGATGGCTCAGTGGCCTAAAGCGCCTGCTTGGGAAAGCTTAGGCAGCTGCAGGGACCGCGGTTCGATCCCTGGCACTACATGCTGCGCCAGCCCTGCCCTCTGGGCGGGCTGAGCCAGCCATAAAAATAAATAAATAAACAAACAAAAGTTGTGAAACAAGAAAAAAAAATTCTAAAAAAAAAAAAAAAAAAGGTCTAGCACTAGAATCACTTTTACTTAGTGATAAGCTGATTTGCATATGTGAGGCCTAGTCCTGGGGCCTATCACATGACAGACTGGGTGTGTTAAGACCTGCTGGCCGGGCGTGGTGGCGCACGCCTGTAATCCCAGCACTTGGGAGGCTGAGGCAGGAGGATCTGTGAGAGTTCGAGACCAGCCTGGGCTACAAAAGTGAGCTCAAGGCCAGCCTGAACTGCATACTGAGACCCTGACTCAAAAAGACAAAAAAAAAAAAAAAAAAGACCTGCAGGTACACATAACTCCTGAGTGGAGTGAAGTTTTTCAGAAGTGGAGAAGCAGATTGAAGCCTTCAAATTCATGGTGTGATGTTTCTGCTTTGACATCTGTGGCCTTGCTGTCCCTAGAGGGTGCTTCCTTTCTCAAGGCTGATTAATGTATAAAGAAAGTAAAAGGCCCAGCTTGTAGCCGGCCTTCCATATGCAAACGCCCTAACCCAGAGGCCCACCAGCAGCCACTTTCTTTTCATGGGCTCTTTCCCTTGAGCCACTGTTCTCTGCTGCCCTATTCTTGGCAGGTCCAGACACCAGATAACTAAGAGATAGCACCTGTGCTCCAGAGCCTGCTGAAAAGCCTATCTAGGAAATACTAGCCTCTCTTTATTTACCCTGATTCACCTACTCCTTTCTATAGAAATATGGATTACTCTATGTATTTTCCCCTTTCCCTCTGCCTCCTGATCAACTCTGGTGCCCACTGTGCAGCCCAGCATGGAATTCTGCACCTTTTTTTTTTTCCATGGATCTGTGAGCATAAAAACTGTCTTCCTTTGTGACAGTCATTTATGTGTCTAAAATTGTCTTATCAACAAGGTATTCTTTTTTATTCATTTTAATGAGGAAAAAATAAAATGGCAATGAAAGAGTTTCAAAACAGGTTAATTGGATGGTTACAATAATTAATACATTGCATATTATTGTCTTTGTAGTAGTTATTCAAAGGACAAGATGTAGACATAATATCTCGTCAAAACAATATTAGTACAAATTTTATTCTCAGTGAACTAAGAGAAAGTAGCTGTATATCTTTTCTCTCTTGTGTGTGCATATATATATATATATATATATATTCACAAAAGTGTAAATAAACAACTGTTTTGTTGTAAAAAAAGAGAAAAAAATATATGTATACCAACAGGGTATGCTTAAAACAATTACAAAACATGAAATTCAAGCAGAGCACAAAACAGTAAGTCACAGGCATAAAGATGGCAAAAGTAGGTTTTGAAACAGTGGGAAACCTAGTACAGGCGCATGATGAAGTTGAGACCAGGTCTAGGGTTAGGCTGGTTAGTATTAGTGCCCTCACGTCCATCGTCAGAATCATGGACTCATTCCAAGGACAAGAATGGAACAAAGTCTCTAATTACTAAGAGGGCATAGACATAGGCTGGACAGAGTTGTAGCACTAAGCAAAAACCAACAGGGAGAATTCCTTATAGTTCAAACAAGGTTATAAACACATGGAATGGTCGACAAGAGAGATTTAATAATGCCTAACTTTAATTTAGATTTTTTTTTCCTTTAGCTAACTAGCTGGATTGATTAGTTCATTCCTTCATAATTGTACATAGCTCAGTACCAAGCACAGTGATGAACACAAACTGAATAGATGACTTTGTTTTTGTTCTGAAGGAGTGAATACAGTGTAAACACATGCAAAATGATTTAAAAAGAGCACATTAAAGGCAATTCTTGGCATTGTAATAGGAACCATTTAATGCAGGAGAAGGGGGAAAAATAGAGGTAGAGAGAGTCACAGGGATAAAATATTTGCAGGAATGAATAAGACATGTCATAAAGTGTTTGAATTAACTAAAGAGATAGGATAATCTTGGTTGGGAAGTGGAGCTTTCTGTACAAGGTCTGGGAGATATGCCGAAGTGAAGAATTGTGTCTGATTCTACATGCAATTTGGAATTACTTAAATTCTTTTTTTTTTTTTTTTTTTAAATTTCTTAAATTCTTAAACAATAGTGCTTGGTAAAATATATCCAAAAGTTCTCAGCTATTGTCAATTTTAAAACCAATATTGGCTTTAATAACTTGATACTTAGAAATAAAACACAGCCAAAGAGTTGAGATGTTACCTCTGATGTTGAATTATGAAAGGATATGGTTTCTATCCTTGGTGCCCCTTCCTCCCTCCATCTTCCCTCCCTCCCTCCCTCTCCTCCCTCCCCCTCCCTCCCTCTCTCTCTCCCTCCCTCTCTCCCTCCCTTGCTTGCCTTACCTCCCTGAACTTATTCTCTGGGAAATCCTGTTGTGAGAACTATTAGAGAGAAACCTGTTTGGGAAGGAACTGAGCCCCCAGCAGCAGTGTGTGCAAACATGGAAGGGGTTCTGTTAATGTCTATTAAGTCCTTAGAAAGCCTTATAAAAGACTCTGAGCAAGGTTTGAATACTAGCAGGAATGGAAAAGCAAAGCAAAGAGATGGTAGGGACAATAGTTTTATGAAGATGAAAGGTCATCACAGAACACAGGACTATACCCATACCTTTCCCTTTTTAGCAGAACCAAAGGCAGAGCATTTGAGTACTGATACAGGTTGGTAGGGAGGATTAATAGCCTAACCTGATTTCCCCAGCTTTCTCCATGAAGTATAAAGCAAGGTCATTAGCTAAAAGTAATGAAAATAGGGGGAAGCATGCCGGACATTAGAGATATGAATGATGATCTTTTCTAATTTTTTTTATTTGTACAGGGTCTCACTCTACAGCTTGGAGTTCTAACGATCCTCTTGTCTCAACCTCGTCAGTGCTGGGATTACAGGCATGCACCATGGCATGCAGTACTGGAGATGAATCCCCAGTCCCTGCGCTTGCCTGAGCAAGTGCTTAGTCCACTGAGCTGTCTCACCAGCCCTTGAATGATGATCCTAACCGTTGCGAAAACATGTTTCTTATTGATGTATGTTGCCTGTCAGTACTGAGTTCTGTTTGGTGCCTGTGATTACATATTTGAAATTAGTCCAAGAGCATGGCTCTGTAATTTTCTTCAGTAACATTTAACTGCTCTGGTCAAGGCACAGACTGAAGGAACTTTGTGTTTAAGTAAGATTGGTGCTCTATTCAACAAAGAGCAATGCAATTGCAGAAGGTTTCAAGAGAGCACTTATAGCTCCAGGTCACCTGTTTAGGCTGTTTAGAACATAAGAATACAAGTGTGAGTGATGGATATTAAGAGAGAGAGAGAGAGAGAGAGAGAGAGAGAGAGAGAGAGAGAGAGAGAGAGTAAATGTTATGTATTAGAGTTGATGGTAGAGGGCTTATTGGGACTGAAGGATGGGAAGAGTAAGAAGGGTGGATTGCTGTGTAAGTAAGTGTGCTGGGCTGCAGCAGACAATGGCCCGAGAATGTGTGAAACTAAAGCGGTTAGAGTGTGTACTGTTACTTATATTGTCTGGGGAAGATAGGCACAGACGTGGGGAAAGGAATGACCTTTAGAGGTAATAAAATCAAAGGACAGTTGGAGGTAAGATGTTAGCTGACTGTGAGAAGGACAAAGTCAGGAAAACATCGATAAGAGTAGAGTGGAAGAAGAAAGTGGGAAGCCTAGTGCCACAGCCCAGAAGATCCTGTCATGTGCATCAGAAGACTATGACAATGAGATTCTTTACTCACCTGAAAATCAGACTGCTAACCTGTTTGGTTTTGTAAGACCATGGGAAGGATAAAGGATGGAGAAGAGAGAAGAATATAGAAATTACATGAGAGAAAATATTAATAGGAAGCTAAAGAAAGACACAGAAGAACCCAAATACCATTCTGAAGAGAAGCACAGCTCATCCTTTAATATCCCATTGGGTTCTAGGAACTTCAGGGTATCAGGAAAGATAGAAGATAGCATTCCTTGAAAAATTCACAGATATACATATATATATATATATATATA
>PVJA010002569.1:0-14331 GCA_004027025.1 Myocastor coypus
GGGAGCAAGCATGGAATGAGGTACTGGGAATTAAACCTGGGTCCTTACGCTTGTCAGGCAGGCTCTTAGACTGCCAAGCTATTTCCCCAAACCCACGATGCTTCGTGTTTGAAATGGTGTTGGGTAACATTGGAAACAAACAACAGCGGTAAGCTTTTTAAATGCTAAGTCATATTTTTAGATATTAATTTTTATGTGAGTGGTAAGAACGTTCTTTGTAGTTCTGGGGGTGACATTTTTTTTCTCAACAGTGTGCAGGAGAGAGTAGGGTGGGCTCAAAAGTCTGAAAATGGTGAAAGTAAGTCTTCAGATCAGCTGTCTTCAGTTTAGAGGACGTGAGACTACGATGCAATATTTTTTTACTGAGGTTATTTCAGACTCTTCTAAAACTGATCTTGAGAAATCTCTTTGCCCACGTTCCACTAAAATAATGGAACTGGGGGCTGGGAGATAGCACAAGTGCCTGCCTGGTAAGTGCAAGGTCGTGAGTTTGAACCCTGTCCCCCCCCCCACACACACACAAATAGTGAAACTATTTTATTTTATTTTTATGTATTTGGTACTGGGCAGCTACGACTTGCAGTAATTCTTCTGTTCTCAGCCTCCCCAGCGCTGGAATTACAGGTGTGCCATCACGCTCCGACTACCTGGTTGGCTCAGTATTTTCCAGGAATGGCCAGCGCAGCATGTGGGATTGGTGATTGGACCTTGGTCCCTATGCTTGCCAAAGAAAGTGTGCTTAGTCTGCTGAGCTGTCTTGCCAGTCCTGAAGTAGTGGAATTTTAATAGTGGATTAAAAGATATAGGTCAGGTGGCCAGCAAGATATTTTAGAAGACTAAGTGGCCTGTTTATGCTTAGACAAGAGCAGGCCCTGTGGTTCTATCCATGGGCACCACATGCCTTTCTAGGCCTGTCCACCAGGATTCTCTGTGCTGACCAGAGTTTGGGTCTTGTCACACATACCTGTAATCCAAGCACTGGGAAAGCTGAAAGCAAGAGGATCACTACAATTCTGAGCTGCGTAGTGAGATCTTGTACTAAATACATTAAAAGAAAAAAGAAAATATGGATCAAAACAAATGCCAGATTTGTGACATAGGGGACTTCCTCATAACTGATGGAGAAGAGATTACTATGATGCCTATGGGAAGGAACCGATGCCTACATTTAAGAAAATCCATGAATAAAGAGTCAGAAAATAAAGAAACATCACACCTTCTTTTGAAGTGAAGACACAGCACGGTTATTTGATACTAAACATTTACAGAGAGTTAAATCTTTGATTCAAAGGTGAATCAAGGACATACCAACCAAGCTGGCAGTGGTGGCGCCCGCCTGTAATCCCAGCATTTCAGAGGCTGAGGCAGGAGAACCAGTGTGAGTTCAAGACCAGCCTGGGCTACAAAAGTGAGCTCAAGGCCAGCCTGATCTGCATAGCAAGACCGAGTCTCGAAAAGACCAAAAAAAATGTTACAAAAATATATATTTTGATTATGTATGATGATATGTAAGTGGATAATATTGACATTCAGGAAAGCAAGTAATTGGGAAACAAAGCATTTGCCAAGAAGAAAAAGAAGAAGAAGAAGAAGAAGAAGAAGAAGAAGAAGAAGAAGAAGAAGAAGAAGAAGAAGAAGAAGAAGAAGAAGAAGAAGAAGAAGAAGAAGAAGAAGAAGAAGAAAAAGAAGAAGAAGAAGAATACCCGATACATCCTACTGGGAACAATGAGCCTTAGGGACTGCATCCCATTCGTTTGAATGATGACTTTTTCCTCGCTTATCTCAGTGAAAACTTCATTTGCTTCAAGAACCATGTCCTCTACTTGTAAGATTTCTTCTGTGAGTGCTCACAGCATTATCTAATTCTCTTTTTACAGCATTGCCACGTTTTGTGTGAATACATTTTCAACATTTGCATTTGCTCCTAACTGAGTTTCTCTGAGAGGAGATACTTACATCTGTCTTATTTATGGCCTCATAATTGTTGTAGCACTTAATACACACTAAAAGTATTCAATAAATGTTCCCGTGAAATAGTCCAGAAAAATTCGTAGAGAGAAATTGTTATCATTGCAAGCACCTTACTCCATGGTAGAACACTGGTTCAGATCTCAAGTTTCAATCCTGTTTACAGTAACTCTCGGTCATTAGCTGCTCCAAAGTAGGACACCACTGGAGAATTCAGAACTTAGTTGTAACTTAATTATAGAATCGGTAACAAGAGCAAGCCCTTCAGGACCAGGACAAACAGAAAGGGTAGGATTTGATGAATTTGCATGAAAGAGGAATGCACAAGAGTTCACCCATACTTCTGCATCCACAAGTAACTGTCATCTGGCTTTCTTTACTTACTCTAAATGATTACAGTTCCTGTCCTTCAGGGGCTTAGAGAGGAGAGAACCTTCAATCACTCCAGAAGTTGAAACATCAATCAATCATCTGAAGCTAGGTGTCTACAATTTCCAGCTGTGACTATATCACTTTTTATTTATTTATATTTTGGTGGCACCAGGGATCAAACTTAAGACATTGCACTTGCCAGGCAAGCACTTACTCCACAGAGCTCTCTCCCTAGCCCAAGAAGTATGTCACTTTTTAGATGTTAGGCCCGTGCTAATGTCAAACTACTTGCTTCAAAAAACTGAAGATCTAAGTTATGTTAGAGAGTTATCATTTTTATTGTGATTTTTAGAGTGTATAGATTTATATTTGAATAATTCTCTTTGATTTCCTTGACCTTCTTCTGTAATATAAAGAACACTGACTCAAAATGTTGCTGCGTTCAGGTAATTACAGTCTTTGGACTGGAATCAAGAATGAAAAGGTCCCTTTAAAGACTTCTCCAAACACAGCTTCTCTAACTGCAGTAGAACACTTGTCTCTGACAAAACAAAACAAAAAAAGGGGATATACTGGGAGCCACTGAGCTAGGAAATTGATCAAATGTGTCTAGGTAGAACTAGGCTCCAACGCCTATAGCAAACTACCTCTGTTCCAAGATGAACATCCTGTCTGGTTAACGTCAGCTATTACCCACTAGGCAACCTAGTGTCATGTGTTACTAACTTTGCAAAAGTATAAATAAAGAACGGTTTTGTTGTGCAAAAAATATATGTATATATATGTATATATATGTAAATATATGTAAATATATATAAATATATATATATATATATATATATATATATATATATATATGTATACAGAAGATGAGATAGATATACAGGTACTATTTTTTAGTTCACTTAGAGGAAAGGTTTAGCCCCAAAGTGTGTAGACAAGATATCATGTCTACTTCTTTTCCTGTAAGCACTATGAAGACAACAATATGCAGTATATTAAATATGTAATTGTCCTACTAACCTGTTTTAAAACTACTTCATTGATATTTTGTCTTTTTTTTCTCTTTAAAATGAATTTTACAAAAGTTCTGATTTGTGGTTGCATTTTACAATCAGCCTTCACCAGAAGTGACCTGAATTATTGAAAATCTACTTATAGGCTAGTAGACGATATTGAAGAAAGGCCACCAATCAGGGAAAAAGTTTAAAATCTATAAACTAAGGAGCTGTGCTTGGAAATCTCTTCCTTTGAACAAGAACATCTCTGTGATAACATAGGCAGTGTCTTCAGCAAAACATAATTCAAACACAATCTTTTAGAACCAGGTTGTAAATTTCAGTACTCTTAGTAAAATGATGCATGTTTAATAGAGGAAAGCTATTGCTTTCTCACTCATCTTTTGAGTAGGTGTGTTTCGGTTAGTAGCTATTCTGTGTGTGTGTGTGTGTGTGTGTGTGTGTGTGTGTGTGTGTGTGTGTAAACCTTGGTGCTCTATGGGAATAAATGCAATACTAGGCCTGAGGGTTACAAGTTACCATAAATAATTAATCATAATTTGTTCTCACGGAGTTTAGAAATATATTTTCATAGCTTCAGTTTTCTCTCTTGCATCAAGGATTGTGGACGGAGTAGTATCTTTGTTATGTCTTCAGCTTAAAGTTGCTGTCTCATTTGAGAGCTTCTGATGTGCAATTTGAGCATTAGTAAGCATCACGTCATTCTCTCCATCTTCTTCTTCTTCTTCTTCTTCTTCTTCTTCTTCTTCTTCTTCTTCTTCTTCTTCTTCTTCTTCTTCTTCTTCTTCTTCTTCTTCTTCTTCTTCTTCTTTCTCTTTTTCTTCCCCTCCTCCTGGCTGTCCTCCTTCCCTTTGTCCTTTTGTAGCGTTCTGTCAAGGCAGTTCATCACAGCTTGTGGGGAGGGAGCATGAGTCATGGCTCATTACTTGAAGTTTAATTCCGCTGGTCTGAAAGTCTTTGTTAATAGTGCCTCCGTATCTTCCAAGGCCCTCAGACAAAAAAATGCTTAAGGTTCCCCTTACAAAATTTGGGTGGCTAAGTTGACTTCTGTTTTAGCTTATATATTATTTGATTATTTGAATTTTGGAGTCATCCAGGAAACATAAAATTTACCCAAATGATTCCATTGCCTTTAGATATTTATTTTATTAAGCATTTCAAAATTGGTGCTACTGTATATAGTGCAGTGCTTTCTCATTAATGTTCAAAAACCTTTGGCACCTTTGCTAAAAATCTCTGGCCTCATTCACTTCAGTGACCTGAATGTCGCTCCCTTCACTTGTTTGAATGTCTGCCAATTCACAGGCAATATTAAATTTAGTCACTTTTAATCTTCCCAAATTTATTTTTGGATTTTAAAATCATTTCACCCTTTTGGTCAATTTTCTAAGAAAACTGTGAGAGGTCTTCAATTTCTATTAACATTTTCTTAAATCAAGGAGTACTAAGAATTAATGGATTAGTTATCATAACTGTCCTACTGACCTGGTTTGAAACTGTTCTGTCACTGTTTTATCTTTTTTTGTCATTAAAATGAATAAAAATAAAAATAGTTAAAATAGTTAAAAAATAAAATAAAATAAATTAGTGTTTTATTAGGTAACCCAATTGGGACCATTGCTGTCTCTTCTTCCCCAAACATCTGTAGTGTACCTTAAAATGTGCCACAATCGTTGGTAGTGTATGAACTCTCACATTCTCTTAGCATTTTGTCACCTTGTTCACTTCAAATATGAGTGCAGAGACTTGCCCTCCACAGTCCTCAGAATTTTTGTGCAGACATCCAACTTACATCAAATTTTTTTCTCTTCACATTTTGCTACTAACGTTTTGATTTCTTTCAGTGCAGAATTATACTTTTAAATCTGTCTTTATGGAAAGAGATGTTTAACATATAAATGTCTTTTATAGAAAAAGTGTGATTCATATCTTTGTTCTAGTCTGTCAGATAACTTATCTCTTCAAATTAGCTCCATCATTAATAAATTGTCTCATTGCATAAGCAGTTGTTTATAGAATCTTCTCATTTTTCAAATTTCAGTGACACTAGAATTAATTTTATGTTTCTTTTATTTATGTTTATCCTGCTTATAGGTCTGTGGATTTTGTGTTGTCTTACATAAGTGACTTTTGTATCTTCTAGTGTTATTATTCATTGCAAATTTCATTGATTTTTGCTTCTATCTTCATTGTTTACAGCAATCTACATACTTTATTCTTTCCTTCATTTCCCCGTAGAATACTGTCATTGATGTTAGAATATGTAAAAGAAGGGTTGGCCTGATAGTTTAGAGGACTAAAGTGTTTGCGTAGGCAGAGAGCAGCTGTCAGCGTTCAATCCCTGGTGTGCAGGCTGGGCCCTACCCCTAGGACGCAGTGGATGACAATTGAGACTGGTTGTGGTGGCACACGCCTCTAATCCCAGCACTTGGGAGACTGAAAACAGGAGAATCACTACAAGTCCAATTTATGAAGTCAAACCCCATAGACTCTGTCCTAAATAGAAAGAAAGAAAGAAAAAAAAAAAAAAAAGAATCTAAAGGGGGAAAAAAAAAAAAACTTGGACGTTAACATTTCTTTCTAATTAAGGCTTCATTTAAATCCTCAAAAATTTTCCATTCTGCTTCAGCTACCATTTAGGTAAACTCATTTATAAAATGTTTTGGTAATCTTTGTACATTTATAGAAGACTGTAACAGTGTGTTGTATAATTTTCAAAAAAAGTGATTTCTTGTGTAAGGACTGTCACTTAGTCAGAAGATTGGAAACTAGTGAAATGTTGAGAGAAAAGAACTATTAATATGCCCAGTGAGCTCTGGGGTGACTTCTAACATACTAGTGTGTATGCATGTATAGCTGGTAGGAAAAAATGAAAAGCGAGTAAGGATAAATCTTGGAGACACAGGGGTAGGCAGAGAGTTCATGAACCAAAACCAAAACATAATTGCACAGGATATATTTAAAAGAATTAACAACTGCATCTCATCTTATCAAAAAGCTTATGCAGATCAAAATTAGCTGACTAATCCTCAGACAAAGGGATTCAATATAGAACATGAAAACAATTTGAAAAATCTGGCCCCAAAGTTCAAAGACCCAAACCAAAAAATAGGCCTCTGAGATGGATATACATTTAGATGAAGAAATACAAATGGCCAGTAGGCATATGAAAAAATGCTTATGATTCAAGAAATGCAAATTAGAACAACACTGAGCTTGTATCTCACCATAGCAAGAAGAGATGACATCAGGAAGCCCATCAATAACAGATGCAGGCGAGGCTGTAGGTAAAAAGGCACGCTTCTGCACAGTTGGTGGGTGTATAGGTTGGTACAACCACTGTGGAAGTCAGTGTGGAGATTCGTCAAGAAAATCGTAGGGGCAGGTTTCACACAACCCAGCTATTCTCCTCCTGGCTGCTTTTCTTTTCATTTATTTATTTATTTATTTATTTATTTATTTATTTATTTATTTTTGTTTCAGAACCTTTATTTGTTTATTCACTCATTTTTATGGCCAGCTCAGCCCGCCCCGAGGGTAGGGCTGGTGCAGCATGTGGTGCCGGGGATCGAACCGCGGTCCCCGAAGCCGCCCAAGCTTTCCCAAGCAGGCGCTTTAGACCACTGAGCCATCCCGCCGGGCCCCCTGGCTGCTTTTCTAGAAGAACTGAAAATACCAAACACAACAACATACATGCACTCATGTTTATAGCACCACAATTTGTCATAGCTCATGCCAATCACCTGAGATATGGATAAAAAAAGGGTGGCATTTTCATACAATGGAGTATTACCCAGGCATTAAAAAGAGAAACTTGAGGCTTTTATAGGTAAATGGATGCAACTAGAGACCATGCTCAAAACGGAAATAAATTCAACTCACATGTGTAAACACTGTATTGTCTTTCTAGTGTAAGAGCTTCAAAGACTAAAAACCAAAAGGTACGATAAGGTTGAAAGGGGAGGAACAACTACGATGAGGGAAAGAAAAAAAGAAGTAAAGAACAAAGGAAAAGACATGTATGAATATACACACATAGCTTAGATAATTGTCCTGCTGATTTCCACAAGTCTATTGAAAGAAACAGTTAATGCTCAATACTTCTTTTTAATGTTTTGACCGATTTTCCTGGCTTATATCTGGCAATCTAAGCAACTAATTTAAAGATAACAATATGCAATATAAACACCACTGTTGAATTCTTCTGATTTTGTGAAGTGAAATTATGTATCAACATTTCTAAATTTTTGACTATTTTTATTCTCTTTAAAAAAGAACAATAGAAAATGAATTTCTAAATTATGTAAGGATTATCAATATGCAGATCAAAATATAATGAGCTATAAATAATAAAACATGAAAACTGATATTATAAACTTTTAATAATCAATACAATTTTAAGATTTTGCTTATAATAAATATTTATGAGCACACTGAAGATCTTAGACTCTCTGAAACTAACATTGTGCACAATGACTTCAGAACTTAGTCTGCCAGTGCCTTAAGATGTCAAACACAAGAGGCCGAGGAGATAGCTCAGTGAAATAAGTGCTTGCCTGGCAAGCCCAGGGTTGTGAGTTCAATTCCTGGTACTGAAAAAAAGATGTTGAACACAAACTTACTCTGTGGTCACCATTATTAAGTTATCCAAGAATAATGCCAACACACATATATGACATATCTTCACATATTCATAACATTTAATTACAGTAGCTCAAATAAGAAATAATCAAAACGTCCATCAACAAATGAATTAATAAACAATTTCTTTTCTATCTAGGTGATGACATACAATGTAGCAACTAAAAAATAAACATCCATATGGTAAGAAAAAATAGAATAATATCAAAGTAATTGTCCTACGCAAAATACGATTTAAACATTGCACATAATAACCTGTGCCACCACGCTTGGTTAATTTATGCATTTTGCATGACGTAAATGAAAGCTAAAATAAGCACTCGTTGTCTGGAATGGACATCCTGGAGGGGATAAGTGGGACAGGAATTTCAGAAAGAACAAAGTAAAATTTTGCAAAAATATATGTGTTCTTTCTCTTGACCAGAATTTAGGCTTTTCCTAATACAAGTGACTAATTACAGACTATACAATGTAAATTAATTCTGAATGGCTGGCGGGTTTTAATTCTGAATGGCTGGTGGGTTTCTTGTGTGTATTTACAAGCAAACAATATTCTTTTCCCTGGACCCGGCGGGATAGCTCAGTGGCCTAAAGCACCTGCTTGGGAAAGCTTGGGTGGCTTCAGGGACCGCGGTTTGATCCCCGGCACCACATGCTGCTCCAGCCCTGCCCTCAGGGTGCACTGAGTCGGCTATGAAAATGAGTGAATAAACAAACAAAGGTTCTGAAACAAGAAAAAAATAAAAAATAAAAATTTTTAAAAAATAATATTCTTTTCCCCAGGAACCTACATAAGATAGTAAATGCTGTTGTTATGCCTCTCCCACACACTTAGAATAACAAAAAGACAGAAAGGAGAGAGGTATTGAAGAGTCTCTTCACTGAACTTTTATGTCTCTCTCTCTCCACACACACAAACACACACACACACACACACACACACACACACACACGCACGTTGGCTCAGCCTGCCCTGCGGGTGGGGCTGACATAGCATGTGGTGCTGAGGAATGAACCATGGTTCCTATGGCTTCCTAAGCTTGCCTAAGTAGGTGCTTTAGACTTCTGAGCTATCTCACCAGTCCTCTTCTCTGATCTTTGTGGTGGACAATAGCAGGTTCCTACAGTGTCTCATGTCTACTCTTTCAAGAGATAAAAAATACTAAATGTTAGTAGAGTTTTTGTTATTTAAAGAAAAAGGACTAATTAAGAGAGCAGAAATGCTAGTGAAGTTCTCATTTGATTATTATTTAGTGTTGGATTGTAATTATGGTTTAATTTTATTGTTCAAGTATTGAATTATTAGAACTTTTTAGAAATCAATAGGTTAATAACTGCTTCTTGTACTCTAAAACATTTCAGTAAGAAAATATGTCATTTAATTTTTGAAAAAAAATTAAAGCATCCATCCTGCTTTTTATTCTTTTAATAGCTATTCTTTCAGAAGTTAACTGATTGGACCTCTAACATTCATCATTACTCAGAATTTTGATGTACATTATAACCTTCATTTCAGTGCAAAAAACCTTCATCTATAGTGATTTATTTCTTTTTCTTCCTTTTACTATCTCTTTGACTTTATCTTTCTCCTGAGAGTGAGAGAGACAGACAGACAGACACACACACACAGTGAGACAAAGAGAGACAGAGATGGAGAGAGCTAGAAAGTTATCATTGGTTATTCCCATTGTTTTAGCTAGTCTTCTCTTGTTGCTAGGACAAATATCTGACACTCAAAATAATGGAAGGGCAGGTTTATTTAGCTCACAGTAAATAGAGGTTTCAGTCCATAGTCTGCTGGCTCCAAGGTATAGTGGCACAAGGCAGAGAGTAACCTTTCATGGTGGTGGCAGAAAATCAAGAGAGCTAAGGACAGAATAGGAGCAGCTCAAGCAACGAATTTCTCTTCCTTCTTTACATTATAACGCAATTGCCGACCCCAGGAGAGGTGCAGCATGCACACCAAAAATAATCAGTCACAAACCCCAGAAGCTGCCCCATGCCTTTTGAGTCTTTGTGGGGACAACTTCTCACAAACCCTTACATTGTAGCCCTGGAACCTCAAAGGCTCATGCATATCCTTTGGTGAAAAAGACATTTTAGTTCATCTCTAAGAGTTGTTCAAATTCCAACAGTTTCAACATTGCTAAAATGCCCAAGTCCCACGTCTCCTCGAAGATCAAAAGCAAACTCTGAGCTGTTAGCCCTGTATAAATGAAAAATTAAACACTCCCTACATTTAATGGCACAAGATTAATATTACCATTTCAAACTTATACACAACAGAAGAATACAAAGCATTGTGAAACACACAAGTCCAAACTCCAGCATGGCAAACATTACACCCCCTAGTTCCATGTGCAATGTCTAAATCAATCTCTGATGAGTTATGAGCTTCAAAGCCTTTCCATGGCACTGCCCCATGGCACTCTTCATGCCAACTCCCACGGCTTTTCTTTCAGCCTGGTTTTGCTCCCTTCTTGCAATTTCCCTTTGATGATCCATGTTCCTGGCTTTTCCAGACTTATGGGGTTTCCACTGAGTCGACTTCTCACTTACAGCTTTACTCACTGCCCCTTCAGGGGCACACTGTCCAGTCCCCCAGGCCTTCCTCTGAAATTGAGGTAGAATCCTTCTTATCCTCAGAACGCCTGCATTCTGAATGCTGCTAAAACCAATGCTATGTGTATGATGCCAAAGGCTGCTTGCAGCTAGTGTACTAACCATTCTTCCTTTACTCTCAGCTATAGGGGTAAAGTGCCTAGATTGCTGAGCACTCTGATCCTGATTCTGAGGAATAAATTCTCCGTGCCAGTGCCATTCTGGAATATGGGACTCAGTGGCTATCCCTTCAAGGCAGAGACCTTGATCTTTGCAATTCTGAGACTGCAAAGGGTGAAGACCTGCCTGATGTGATGCCCTCAGGCCATCTGTTCCATTCTTTACCTCCTTCCTGGAAATTGAGATCCTCTCAGCTTTATCTTTACAGTTCAGGTTTTATTGGCGCTTCCTTTCCGGTCAAATACAACATTTTAAATCATAATGCTGCACTTTTCGTTCTTGATCATCAATATAAATCTGGCTGAAAGCCCCCAACAACAACCATGCCACTGCCTCAATATTTGAGTGCTTTGAAATATTTTGTTGCCAACTTATTCAGTCTGCCATGCTTAAACTCACACTCAGGCAAAATCTCTAGTTACAAGTAAAATGTAGACAATTTTTCTGCCAAGTTAAAACACAAGGATCCTGAGTCTAACAACCAATGCAGTCCTTCTTCTCAGCGTAATCCTCTCCAGAGTGGTCATTACAGTGGACTTTCTACCAACCTTCTAGTCTTCTGAGCTCTGATCAGAATCTCCCAAACAAAACAGCCAAAGCTATTTCAGCTCTTTGCAATTAGGTAACATCACCAAACCTTTCCTATCTTTTCCCATAAGCGGTCCCTAAAAGCTTATAATAGACATGGTTAGGTTCAGGCACAGCAGTGAACCCACTCCTAGTACCAAATTCTGTCTCAGTTACTCTTCTCACCTTGCTGGGACAAATACCTGACATTCAAAATGAAGAAATGGAAAGTTTATTTAGCTCACAGTTAATGGAAGTTTCAGTCCATACTCAGAGGGCTCCAAGGCAGAACAGCACACAGCAGAGAGCAAACTTCTTGGTAGCAGGCAAAAGCAGGAGAGCCAAGGTAGGAGTAGCCACAGCTCAAACGGCTAATTCCTCTTCCCTCCTTACATTGAAATGCAAATTGCATGTCCCAGGGCAGGTACAGCATCCACATCCATAATAAGCAATCACAAACTCTACATCCATCCATATGATTGCATGAGGATTTGGAGGAATAAATTAGACAAAACCGTAACACCCTCTATCAACCTTCCTCTTTCCCTTTGTCTTGGCTGCCTCCATATTCTCTTCTGCACTGATATGCATTGCTGGTGTTATATGTTCCATGAAGCATAGCTTGTAGGAGGACAAGAATTGTGTGCTTGAATTCAGTGCTGAAACGAGCATGCAGGTAACAGTTTGAAGATAGTGACTGGAGGGATAACTTTTCACTGTAACATGTGACAATACAGAGTCCAAAATTCTACAAAGTAGAATTAACTTAAACAATTTCACATAAAAGGTTTCTATCTTGCTTTTGTTATTTAGAAAATAGCCTTTTTAATGACACAATCAAAATATGTCTCAATAGTAGCCATGTACACTTATAAATGATAGAATGCAGAAGAAAATAATACAGGAAACCTATTTTTATAGGTTCAGTGTTTTCTTTGAATGTGTTATCTTGCATTGGGAAAGTATGTGAGGTTCATTTTCTTTAAAGTTCCTAACCACAATCAGAACTGATTTCCATAAAAGACAGCAGGTAAGAACATTCTGTAGGATATTTCCCATGTGTGCAGGAAGAAAAAAGGAGAAGAAAAAGAAAAGAAAATCATCAAAGAGTTTATGAGGTCGTTTCCAAAATGAAGTCGAACATTGAAAAACCGCCCTTGGCTTTCAATGGAAAAATCACTTAAAGTTATTCAGATTCCGTGCAATGCATTTGAGGCAATATAGCAGATGGGTTATTGAGTAACATCTTGAGTGAATTTATTTTTGAGGTATATAATGAGTTTTTATGATATAATTAAATTAGACAGTCAGAAGGAATATCTTTCTCCATTTTTTTTTACCTTGGATAAATATCCAACTATTTGTTCAGTTATTTTCATAACACCTAAGCTGTACACTGGACTGAACCCTAGGTGTATGAATTTTAAATATGACTTTTTTTCTGAGAATATGAAAAAAATATATAAAATGGATAGTATGATGTTCATGAGTTAATTGGCTTTTGTACTGAACAAAGTCTAAAGCAACACAATTTTAGAATTTGAATGTATTATTATGTCTTTATAATAGCAATAGAACAATTTGAGTTCATCATTTTAATGTAGATGTAAACTGTTCTCCAACTCTGGCTTTAAAAAAAAAGAAAGAAAAACCCTAAACTTAAAAATTAAAACATGGACACCAATTTTATTAATGTAACTGTGTACACTTAGAAAGGATATATGTGCTTAAGGTCTCAAATACAGTTCTTTTCTTATCATTCTGTTAAAGAATATAATAACATAATTTGAGAAGGTCAAACAATCCTGATCAAATATATGTCCAGGAATATTTTTCTCCAGAATAAAGTTCACATGATTTTGCATCTACAAGTCCATGTACATCTCATGAGAACAAGTTGGGTGAACGTCTTGGAGCCCATTAGCAGAACTGGAATTCCAATCACAAACTACAAAGGAGCATGCCTTCTTCTCTTTTGACAGTTATATTTAACATCTCCTCCAAAAAGCCATAGGAGCAGAAATGCTGCAGTCATTGCACTTTGCTGGAGAGAGCTTTCCATTGGATTCTCATTGGAAATGTCATGATATTAAAAAGTGTACATTAAGTGGAGGCACTTTTTTGTTTGTTTTTACCTCAATAGTCACTGTTTGCTCACCTTGATTCTTAATGTTTTTCATTTAAGATTGGGCAACTGTGGCTATTATACACATGTACATATTAAAATGTAATTACATTTATTTCTGTCATATATATTATTTAAATTATAGTAAATGAAGTACCATAAATATTATTGGGGTATAAAGATCCTCTTTGTGTGTAGGAGTTATTCTGGATGCCGATCGTACAGAAGCATCTATCACGACCCACCCCGCTGATCTGCGGGTGACAGGAATCTTCTCAGCATACACTTCCTTTCCCATCCTCTGTGGCCTCTTGGCAGCTCCAGTACACTCTGTTGTGCAGGTGCTTTCTTTTGGCAGCTGTGCTCAGATAATAGAACAATCCAATCACATCAGCACACCTCCCTACAGAGCATTTGCTGCTTTGGAACTGTTGGCACTTACCAGATGGCAAGGGTATCTCAGGCTATGAAACAGTGATGGTTTGGACTTTTAGATTTTGGAAGTGTACAGGGTTTATGATGCAAAAATTCACACATTTTCAGACAACTTACAATGCATAGTTAAGTAGAAGAGAAGATTGGACTTAAATGTCGTGACATTAAAAAGTGTACATTTAGTGGAGCACTGTTTTTTTGTTTATATCTCAATATTCACTCTTTGCTCACCTTGTTTGTTAATGTTCTTCAGTTAAGATTGGGCAACTGTGGTTACTATATATGTGTACATAAGAAAACATAATTACATTTATTTCTGCCATATGTATTATTTACATTACAGGAAATGAAATACCATAAATATATGCAAACACTATAGCCCACATGAAACTTAAGAAAATTTTTTTTATCATGTTCTGACTG
>PVJA010002569.1:14431-68785 GCA_004027025.1 Myocastor coypus
TTTTTTTTTTTTTTTTTTTTTTTTTTTTTTTTTTTTTTTTTTTTTTTTTTTTTTGCTTAATTGTTCTATTTCTTCGTGTCAAAACCTTTATAACAGGATATAAGCATTGAGTTTAAGGCTTATGTGGTTGTATATTTCGGATGCTTTCTTATGAAAAGAAATAGATCTTATCAGCAATAGAGTTCCAAATAATATTTAAGGTTCTTACTCCTTTAAAGGTTTTTGTTGAGCATTTAATACGCTTGCATGGATTTTTACCCTTAAATTCTTAGCACTCTCTAACCCTACTTCCTTTAGACAGATCTTTCCAGAAGTACTCATCTTGCTTTCTCTAGCTTCCACTACTGGATGATTCTTTTCTGTCCAATTAATAAAGCACTTATGTTAAAATGGACTACAAATTAATTTTCCTCCCATAAGCCTAAAAGTCTTTGAAAAATATCTTGGGTTCACTGACATTTTCCCACCAGTATTTATGAAGGACATCCATATGTGTCTGTTATCATTTGCTCAATGTCTAGAAGACAGATTGCTCATGTGCTGCGTGCGAATCATTTCTGCTCCTCTTCTTCTGTAATTCCTAAGATGCTTAATATTGCTGAGGTAATTAAATGTCTTTTACTGTATGAGGTCTTCTGTAATTACATTTTTAACCCAGAGAATAATCATATTTTACATTGAGAGTTTTTATCAAGTAAAACAAATAATGAAATTGCTACTTCTGAAAGAACTTAAGCTATGAATTCCTCAAAACTATAAAACATAAATTTCACCATTGATAAATACAACATCTACCTGTGTTTTTAATATAAAAGAACTGCTTAAATGCATAGCAGGAATAAAAATGCTCTAGAATTTAGTATTTTGTTTATTATGTCAGCTCATTAAATTATTAGAAACTTATTTTCTGATCATTTTAACAACATAGGAATTATTTCTTCATTATATAAATACATTTATGTTTTTTTACAACACCAAAAATACTGGAGAGTGCAGAATTTGTGATTAATGGCTAAATTAGTTTGACCAATGAGAAATAAAATGGTACTTTAAAATGATTGCAAGGACAAAAATCAAGGAAAAAATCTATGAGCAAAATTTGAAAGACAGTTTTCAACTTTCACCCAAAGGATATTTTATACACTGTTTTGGAGAAATAAATGAAACAATTCCATGAAAACACATAGGAAAGTAAACATACAAAAACACCTCAAGGATAGTATAACTAAGCATTTGCCTGTAATAGATTTAAGGACATTTTAGCCATAATCAAGCTTTACCAATTGTATTGAGTTCCTAATATTCTATGCAGCAGGCACACTTGTTCTTTTGCATTTCCCCCTAGGGAAGAGTTGATAGGGTCCCAGAACACCAGTGTAGCCAAGATCTATCAAGACACCCTGTTATTTATGAAAACTGATAGAAAATTTATAAGTTTAAAGAAATTATTATCATCTAAATATTTGTATATGGGGGCTGGGGAGATAGCTCCATGGCACAAGTGCCTGCCTGGCAAGTGCAAGGTCGTGAGTTTGAACCCCAGTCCCACAAAAATAAACAAATAAATAAATAAAGAAATACTCGTATACACAACTAGTAGTTTGGCAAAAGAAGCTTGGAGAGTGGAGGATGATGTAAATTTATGAGACATCAGGGGGAGGGGTACCTAACGTTTTTCCAAGAGATTTTCAGCATCACAAATGTAACAGTGTGGCTCTTTATTTGTTTTGTGCTATTGGAGACTGATCCCAGAGACTTGACCTGGATTCACAGGCTTTAACTGAGGCCAGTTTTCTAACACTGAGCTGTGACTTCAGCCTGATTGGCTTTTCATGAAGTACATGAATATGTTAGAAATGTAGTGTTTTCTAATGCAAACTTCAAATTTAATTTGAAATAATAAGTGATATCTCAATTCTTGAGAAACATGGGTCATATATTAACATGTTCAATAAAACTAATTTGTCAGCCTTGTAATAGTTATGATATATAATTATAATAATAAGACATAGTGCTTGTTATTACTATAATTTAACTGAAGCATCTTAATAAATGTCCATTGCCCTAAAAGTTAAGCAAATGTGACATTTCCAATAGATGTGACATAATTTTTTTTTTTTTTTAGCTCTAAACAACTTGTATAAGGACACAAAGCTTTAAATGCATTCACAGAGTTGAACTGTGAAGTCGTCCCCATAAAGACGGGAAGGGCAGAGGTCATTCTCAGGAAGGGAATGGAGACTAAGAGCTTAAGTACTTATTTTACTTTGAAGGATAGAAATATTTCAGAAATATATACAATCAGCAGTTGAAAATATAATTTACTAAAGGCAATTAAGTTATTATATTAGATTATGTAGATTGATGTTACACTAATTTCATCTAAATAAAATATTTTTTCCAAACCCAAAATTTCCACTGGGTTCCCATGGCACTCCTAGAAGACACCCTTCCTTCTCAGTACTAACTTACTCTGGGCACCCTGTCCACACTGTTCAGTACAGGAAGAATGAGTGAACAAATGTTCTTCTATGACTTTGATTATATTGTTTTAAAATACCATGTAAATTTCTTTGCAGATATACAGAAAACCCCTAAATCTATACAAATTTCTCACAGTAAGACACATATAGACTTAGATGAAACACTTTTGTGCTGTGCAGTTACATTTTCTGTTTATGTCTCATTCACTGCAAAATTAAACATTTGCTTCTGGTCATAGGCTCAAGTAGCCAAGATTCTTTTTTCTTTGCTTTTTTTTTAAAGCAAGAGTCTAGTTAAGTGGACCAGGGTGGCCTTGAACATATGATGATCCTCCTGCTTCAGGCTCTCAAGTGCTGGGATCACATATGTGTACCATAATGCCCAACTGCAAGTGGCTCCAATTCTTATAACAAGTTTCCATAGTCACAATATTAGGGTTTTATATGTGGTTTCTAATATTTAGTTTATTTGTCATAAGATGTTGCCAATAATGCCCAACTATGGATTAGAACATTGGAAAATGCATGTGTGTACAAGGACATGCATCTATATCTAGGTGTCATTACAAACACAGAGAATCTTTTTCTCAAAATTTTAGGAATTTATTTTATTTTATTATTAT
This sequence comes from Myocastor coypus, assembly GCA_004027025.1. Lineage (NCBI taxonomy): Eukaryota > Metazoa > Chordata > Mammalia > Rodentia > Myocastoridae > Myocastor > Myocastor coypus. The sequence continues at coordinate 17,538 of PVJA010002569.1, forward strand.
TTTTTAAAGTGTATTGTTGGACAGGGTCTATAGAATCTCACTACACAGATCAGACTTGTAGTGATCACCATCTTTTCAGTTTCCAAGTGCTGGGGTGATAGGAGTGCCACCACCCCCAGTCTCAGTCACTGTCTTAGTGAGGCCTGGGGACCTGGCCGGCATGGCACACCAGGGTTTGAACCTGGTTCTGAGCTTGTCTAAGCAAGCACTTTAGTCCACTGAGCTGTTTGGCATTTATTTATTTATTTATTATGTGTTTGTTTATTTATTTATTTATTTTTGAAGCTAGGATAAAATTTTTACTCATAAAAAATAGTTTATTCTGGGTAACACTTCTCTTCTGATATCCATTATAAAGCTGGATCAAAACCACAAGCATAGAGGTCTGGTTCACTAAGGTCTGTATGCAACTCTTCCACTTAAATTTAGGAAATACATACCATCTCTAATTTCTTCATCATTATAGTGGACGCTTTCAAAATTCATCTCACAAGAATATAGTCATGATTAAGTAAAATGAAAATGTTTGAGCTGGGGAGATAGCTCAGTGGTACAAGCACTGGCCCGGCCAGCATAAGGACCCAGGTTTATCCCCAGTACAATATGCTATGTAAGGCAGGCCTCATAAAAACCATGCAACAGCACAACCCTGTGATCCAAGTACCAGGAAAATGGAGACAGGATATTCACTGCTAGCTGGAGCTGCTTAGCCAGACTCTGTATCAAATAAATGAATGAACAAATAAGTAAATAAAATGTTTAAAATGACAAATATAGTCAAAATAACTACTTTTTCTATACATATTATGGTTTTCGTGCAGTACTTTTGAGTATAATTTAAACATCAGGTTTGAGGGAGTGGAGAGGCAAGGGTAGGTGATCAAAATTTATAAAAAAAATGAACAAGTATTTTATATGTACCACCTTCCCATGGTAAATGGAATCACCAGGTAATGTGAACAGGTACTAATTTATGCTATTGCAAATAAATGACTAATAAATAAGTTACTAATAAATAGTTGATACTATTACAAATATAGTACTTTCCAGCAGAAATTAGCGTAGCTGAGGTGCTTATTCCCCAAAGAATGCACTTGTGTGGGCTTCTACCTGCTCACCAGAATCTTGAATGTTTATGTTACTTGGGACTCAATGAGTGTAGAAGACAGATCTAAGCGATTAACGAAGTGCGCAGAGGGGCTCTTTAACTCATTTCCTTGCGAACACAACACCACCATTTATTCACATGACAAACCATTACAGTGGAATGGAATTTTCACAATAAAATCCACATAAGCAGGAAAATAAGCCACAGTATATGCAAGCAATTAATGAGGAAGATGTGAGTTCTCTCAGTTGTGCTATTAAGCAGAGAGTGAAAACAGCCCCTGAATGGCCTAACAAGTCTTCCTTTGGCTTTGATCTAGATTTTCTGCCTCTTGCTGTGATTCACAGTGTTTCTTTTCTGTTACCAATCTGTTCAGAGATATTTTTTTCTTTTATAGATCATTTTCTATATTTTAATCTGTCTGAAAATATATTCACAAGCCATGCTTAAAACAATATTTAACAATTTGTTTCCAAAGTCATATGCGCCTGGTGAGAATCCCTATTGCTCTATTTATCTACACTAGAACATTATCTATTCTTATTTCAGCTTCTCTAAGGCCTTATAGCATTTCTACACAATCTGCCCCTTTTATATATTTCTTTTCTTTTTTTTTTTTTTTTTTTTTTTTTTTTTTTTTTTTTTTTTTTTTTATTGTTTTCTTTTTTTCAGCTGCGTGTGTTAATAGTCTTATCCTCCCTCTGCTTTTTTTTTTTTTGTTGTTGTTAATGGGAATGTAAGCCCAAATTAACATCCGAGCAAGAAATAAAATCGCCGCCCATTAAACAGAAGTGTTGATGGCACGATACCACTTCCACATGCACCTACTTCCTTTCTGTTCCCTGAATGCATTCGCCTGCTCCTCACTCCCAACCTATTCCTGTTTATAGCCTAACATGTCTACTTTTCTCACACCATGGGTTTGTGAACAAATTAGTGAGTTGGTTTTGATTCCCTGCATAGGGGTCACATGAAGTAGATAATACTGTCAAGATACTCTCTGACAGCACTCGGGAAGCTGAGGCAGAAAGATCGGTGGGAGTTCGGGACCAGCCTGGGCTACGGAACTGAGCTCAAGGCCAGCCTGAACTGTACAGTGAGACCCCGTCTGTAAAAGACAAAAAAAATACACCCTGATTTAGTATGCCCTCATATTTCAAATGGAAACTGGAAAATGCTTTCTTTAGTTTTTATGTTATTATTATTATTCCCTCAAGTATGTACAACAAAATGTGACATTTATTTTGTCCACAGACACATTTTTTATCCACTTCTTTACACAATACAACATATGGACTGTAGAAAATAGTTGGAATGAACCTGTTGCATTAGTAATACTGCTCAAAGGAAGCCGATCACTGCCTTGTCTTAGTGTTTTGGCTGTATTTGCCATACACATAATTTAGGTTTGTAATCACTAGTCATTACAACCTCATATCAATTTCTTCAATATGTTTATCGTTAATTAAAGAGTATATTCTAGGCCAAATAGCTCAGCGGATTAAAGCACCTGCAAGCAGGTGCAGGAGCCGGGATTTGATCTCCAGGCCTGCTTTTCTGGCCATGCCCTCAGGGCACACTGAGAAGGCAACTGAGACTGGGTGTGGTGGCGAGTGCCTCTAATCCTAGCTCTTGGGAGGCTATAAACAGGCAAATCACTGAGAGCCCAATCTAGTAGTGAGACCCTGAACATCCTGTAGACCCTTCCTTCCCTAAAATACAAAATAGATAATTTAATTAATTAATTAAAAAATAAAGAGCATATATTATCGTACAACATGAGCAAGTACTGATAGTTTATAATAATGGTATTTAAAATATTCCCCAGTGAATGAGAGGAACGTATGTAGTCTTATTTTTTCTAAAGGTAATTCCATAATATACTAATGGCTCAAATTATTTAACCTGCTCTTGAGAGTTTGTGTCTCTCACTGAGCATCTGAAATACCCTGTGAAGGGAAAAGAAATGAAATACCCTGTGGTTAAGTACTCTTGAGTTGTATCTCTGGCATTTGCAAAGACAGTTGATAACTGTACCAAGTCAGTATGTTTCAGTGCATTAGCTGGCACTGTATGGGAGCTAGCAAGGAACAAATAAGATAGGCAGTGTTATACAGCCAGAGCCAGGAATGTCTCCATGCTTATTCGTGTAAGTTTGTTTTGTTTTACTCTGCTTTGGGGCATCAGACACAAGACTTCACACACCTGAAACACATATTCGAATACCGCTACATCCCAGCAACTGATTATTTCTTAATCAGATATGACAGCAAAATAATGGACTAGGAAAAGTTTCCTTACTGATAGTTAAAGCGTGACAGAAAAACATTGTGGAGTGACTAAATGGTTCATTTCGATATTGAGACTGCTGGTTGCTAACCACAGTGTTACCAGGAAATGTCTTGTCTACCAGGAGACATGCGCTGTAAGGGTGTATACTTAGACATCTTATGACAGGGGTTCTCAACCTCTGGGTCGCGATTCTGTCAGGGGTCGAACGACCAAAACACAGGGATCTCCTAAAGCCATTCTGAAGCATAACTGCAGCAAAATTACAGTTTTGAAGTAGCCACTGAAATTATTTTTTCGTTTGGGGTCACCACAACATGAGGAACTGTACTGCGGGGTGACGGCCTTAGAAAGGTTGAGAACCACTGTCTTAGAAGTTCCTCCTACATTCGAAGGTCAGGTTTGGGCAGGCGACTGGATTCTGAGAGTGGCATAGCTGATTTGCTGTTACATGATGGAGCGGTGGGGCCTTGTCACAAGTGTTGGGTTACTAGGTCCACTCCATGAGAGGGTTTATCTTCCTCTCTAGTTCTGCCTCTTGTCTCTGCTCAGGAGCCAGGCTCGCCTCTACCAAGCCTCTCTGCCGTGCTGTGCTGGCTTAGGGTGAGCCGATGTGCATGGGCTGACATAGATGTTATAAATCAAAATAAATCTCTCCTCATGTATGTTACCACTGTGAAGTATTTTTTGCCAAAGAAGAGTGACAATGACATACACTATATCTTTAGGTTAATTTTTTCTAAAGTGTCATAGACAAGGAATAATTTGTCACAGTTGGGTGGGCATAAGCATGCACTGGGAAGCATGTCTCAGAGGGCAGGGCAGGTGGGAAGGATCCACAGGACCTGCAGCCCACGTGTGGCTCATTCTGTGGCTCAGAGGGCAGAGCCTGAGCCACGGAGATGGATCGCAGTCTTTGAAATCTACTGGGCTTTGAGTTTGGCTTGGACTAAAAATACCTTTATTCTTTGAAATTTCTCTCTTTCTGAACACGAATGTTTGTTTATTTCCTGCACTACCTTTGTGCTTGAAAAGGAAGCCTCTTGTTTTCTAGTTTCACAAGTAACAAGTAGGAAAAAATTTGTTCCCAGATGGACCAAGCCCAGAGTTGCACCATGTCTTACTTAGATGATGAGGCTTAGGCATTGTTGAATTAAAGATATTCAAACTTTTTGAATTTATAAAGTTGAAGTGGGTTTCTATTTGAGGGAAATTGAGCATGATGTAAATCTACTTTATATATAGCATTGATATTAATTTTGAGGGACCAGAGGCCATCAAATTTAACTTAATCAAAATCTCAGAATGTTATTTTGCTTTATTTTATATTTTGTGTGGGTACCAGGATTGATCTCAGGTCCTTGCACTTGCCAGGCAGGCACTATCCCACTGAAGTCCATCCTCAGCACCGTGTAACTTTATTTTGAATGGACTCATTCTTGATTTGTTCATTAGGATGAGATTTCAACCGTGTTATGGTGAGATCAAAATGCAGATTGATTCCCTTGGAGAAGAGAATAAAGCCTCGAATGGTTTCTATTTAGATAGAAGGGTCTTTAGCAGGCACCCGGATGATGAGTACGTGACACTGGGAATAAGGGTGCGTGGCCCTAAATTGTTTCACTTTTTGGCATTGGCATGGCTCTGGGTGTGACTAAACAGACTTACTTAAAAGAGAAGCCCTGTGCTGGGTGTTGGTGGCATCCTCCAAAGTTTTGCAGCCAGGATTTAATGAATGGACAGAACGAGATTGGGCTCACCCTGGCTGCTCACGCCCTCCTGCCCACCCCTGCCATGGGCTGATTCTCCTCTCTGATGCCCCCTACAATGCCCCCATGCCTTGGTGCCAGCCACGTAAGAACGGAAACACCTGCCAACTGTGAGTTAAAGAAACTTTCCTTCCCGTGGGGAGGGTGGTGGGTATTTTATCTAAGTGACAAAAAACTATCTGAGACGAGGACATAAAGAAGACATGCGGTGTATGAAGATGGAGACGATGTTTTTTTCATGGAGTTTCAGGAGCTGACGAAACTTAGCAAGGAGAAGTAAAAATACCTCTTTGTCCCTTTGTCAGGCATTGTCGACCAGAGGATATTTTGATGTATGACTCCTGACGTCCAAAACTATGAGAGAATGAATTTCTTTTGTTTTAAGTCACCCGCTTTGTGGTGCTTTGTTGTAGGAGCTTTATGTCGCTAATATAACATGGAATAAAGTTAAACACGAAAGAACTGAACAAATCACAAATACAACTGTTTCCGAAGGTGGATTATGGTGAACGCTTTCCATTTTGTAAATTGAGCAGTAATAACAACAGTGTTGACATTCTGCCAAAGTAGTACCAGTAACCTCGCTTTACACTCAACATTCCATTATGGGTACTTTTTTTTTTTTTTTTTTTCTCCTCTAAACCTGGGTCCAAAGTTTCTGTTGTCACTGTCTCTTTAAGGAGAGTAAAAACATCTCTCAAAGTTAGGTTTCTCTAAGTTCTAAAATTCATTAGTGTAGAGTAAGTTGGATGTTGAAGTCCTAAACTTCAAGACTTCATACTGTGATTTAAGTTGAAATGGTAGCTGAAATTATTTCAGACAATGTAGTCCATTTCATGGCTTATGTTCCTATAAAAAGAAAAATAATTCAGTGTAGTGATAGATATGCATAAAGAGAATATGTGCAAAGACACAGAGGAAAGGTAAGAATCTCAAAAATGAGTGTAAAGCCTGGAACTAGTTCTTCGCTTTAGAGTTTTCAAATGTTTCTAGTTCTGCTGAAACAGTGGTTTTTCTTAGTCGTGTACCTTCCAGAATTGTTAGATAACATAATTCCTTTCTATCAACTACTCGGTTTATGGTCATTTGTTACAGTTTTCCTAGAAAACCAATGTATCATTTATTCTAGCTTTTTAAAAGCATTTATCATACATAAAGACTGAAAAACTATTGACTGCACTATATGTTCTGCTGGCTATTGACCTACACTCTAATCAGTGAGCTTCACACACTATAATAAATTGATGTTTCAGAGAAAATTACATTTTCTTAAATTCTTTCTCAACAAAAAAGAGATATTTTCCATTTTTTCAGTTTAATATGCCAATATCATTTTTTTTTCAACAGCAATGTTTAAAATGAAAGTTTCTGAGTTATGTCGGATCTCTTCTTTGAGTTCTTATCCTATATGTTTGCAAGATATTAAACTTAAAGAGATGGATACCTATAAGTATCTTGTCTTCATTTTTTATCTCTGTTATGCTACATTCAATTTCTTTCACATATCATTTTAAGTTTCTTTCTTCAGTCCAAATTATGGGACTCTTTGTACTAAAGTTTTACAGTTATTTTCATCTGTAGTACCCACTAGTTTGCCAATACTTGATCAAATTATGGCACACTATACAAACTCTAAAATTGTTTGCAGTTGTCAATAGCAATCATAACTGCAAAACTCATAGAGAATAATCAGTAAGTAGTAAAAGACATTATTCATTTGTCTCTAGTCCTTTCAAATCAGTTCTAGGAGCCAAATTCTTTTCATGTAACAATAAAACTTCAGCTTCACCACATTTTAATTCCTATATTCAAACATCTTCTCGGTATTTTGGGAAGCATTTATTATAATTGTGTGCATGAATGACATAGATAAGCCTGCTGCTTTGTAGATATGGTTCTAGACGCTTGGAAATAGCAGGAGAAGCAGATCTCACTCTCTGGGTGTTCATAAACATGAACATGGAAGGAATAGATTGCGGATGTATTTCCAAACCAAGGATGTATTTGGCTACTGCGTTAGAATTCCTTGAGGAATAAATGGCCCTTGATGCCCTTCTGTATTTTCTCCATGAAAGTCCTTCAGTGTGACAAATGTTTGGATATTGCACCTGATTTTTAACTACCACAGCGAATGGCTCCTGTTTGACTATGTTATATTTCCAATGTGTGCTTTCTGCAGGCCGATCATGAGTCTGCAATCCTGACGCACCGTGCTTCTGTATCTGAGCAGATACTTTGAGTCAAGCGAAAGGGTCAATACGTATACTTAACTGTAAAGTTACCAGGCATTCTAAGGTTGGCTCATATAGCTTATTGAATGAGTTTCGCTGCTTTGATCTAATAATTGCCGAGGACATCAGTGAGGTCAGCATGGCAGATTTGGTTTATCTTGCTCCTTGAAATTCACTTGGGAGTACCTTTGTGTGCTCTGTAAGACAAGGGAAAGAAATTTGTTCCAAGCCTCTCTTAGATTATTCAGTTCCTAATTGAAAGAAAAATTGCTAGAAGCAAAAATGATATAAAAACAGGTGGGTCTATATTTTCATGAACAAACAATTGAGTTTATTAAATTTATCAACCTGTCTTATGCTTGAACCATAGGATCTGTGACTTCATTGTTTTAAACCATTTCCATCCAACAGAGAGCATGCCGTAGTCAAATCATAAGGAAGCTGCCTTACTTCAATCACATTTTAATTCATTATCTTCTATACATGAACCAACAGACTTCATTAATATTCATATCAATGGGAGGCCTTTCTTGTTCTCCTTCCATATCAAGGCGGTCAGAATAGTTGCTATGGCATTCTAGGGAGTCTTCTCAAATCCCATGTGATATTCATACAATAGCTCATAGGATTATTTCCTTTCCTAAAACATGTCTCTGAAACTATAAAATCTTCATCAATAACCTGTCAAGAAGGTTGTGAAGAGTCTGAGATTCTATTCTGGTTGTCATCTATGTATCTAGTTGCCATAATTGCACAGATACTAGCAGAAGACAAAAGATGTCAGGATCAATGTTCAAAAGGTGAAATTAATCTTATTTTAGAAAGAGGCCCAAAGGTCATAGGAACCTCACCCAAAATCCCTAGTGGATTTTATGCAATGAGTGAGTTTGCAAATAGAGTCTTGAAGTTTAGGGACCCAAACCTTTTACAGTAGTACTAACTTTTGTCCTAGATGGATGCTTTAGCTTTATATACCGGGCATTAAACTTTCCTACCATGTCCCCTGGCAGGAGACAACCTTTCTGGCTTCCCAGCCTGTTTCCTCTGCAAACAATTTTGCAAAACTGTCTGAACCAAAGGTTGTCAGTGCCTTTGTATGTATGAAGTGCAGAAACGTGAGGAAAAATATCTTCCAACAGGTGCATCGGCAAGTACTTGGATGTTGGATTGCGTCAAGTTTCGCTGCAGAGGTAAGCTCCTGAGCGATTAGTTTTTATCTCCACTGCATGAAGCTCAATTCTGTTGCTCAGCTCTTCACTGTCCTGGCAACATTTAGTTCTTTTTTTTTTTTTTTCTATAGCACAATGCTGCTTATGCAACAGAACAGTGTGATGTTCTGGGAGATGTGCAGCCAGTCCAGATATCTTTGGAATATGTCATGACAGATGGTAGCGATGTTACATAGTTCTAAGAAAAAAACTGCAAATGAGTATTTCTGTCCATCTCATGAGAACATGCACTGTCTCTGATCTACTTCTATGGTGGGAAACATAATGTATTCACCACATTAATGCCTGTACACTGTGTACCTGGGCGTTTATGAATCTGCTTCCTCAAAAATACCACATTAAATGTAACAACTGTCATCAGAACAACTGTCTGCTATGCCAGCAGTCATCCAAAGCTTTTTCTATAATTCACTCAGGGCTTGTGAAGCCCACACTTAGGGTTGTGGCCTGTACCCAGTTTTCCAACAAAAGACCTATACAGTCATGGAAGGGCTTCTTGAGTTTGTGATTGGTTCTTGATCCATTGTTGGAATTATGAGCGTGGGTGCCCAAGGGCAGATACTCTGTTCTGCATCACAGTGTAAGGAGGGAAGAGAGGCTACCTAGCTGTCCAAGTTGCTGCCACTCCCTTTCGCTCTCTTTGCTCTCTGCTATGTGTCACTCTGCCTTGGAACCAGCTGAGGATGGACTGACACCTCCTGTAACTATGAGCTAAAGAAACCTTTCTTCCTTAATTTTGGGTGTAGGGTATTTCGTCCCAACAACAAAAAAGAGTCATCAAGAAACATAGAAAGAAGCCCGGCAGGATGGCTCAGTGGTCTAAAGCGCCTGCTTAGGAAAGCTTGGGCGGCTTCAGGGACCACGGTTTGATCCCCGGCAGCACATGCTGCGCCAGCCCTGCCCTTAGGGCAGGCTGAGCCGGCCATAAAAATAAATAAATAAACAAAAGTTCTGAAACAAGAAAAAAAGAAGCAACATTAAAAAAAAAAAAAAAAAAAAGAAACAGAACGAAATAGGAAATATCATCAGAAATACCCTTAGTGCTTCAAGCACATGGAATATAGTGCTATTTTTCATTTACTATGCTTGGCCAAGTTGAAAAAAATATAGAAATTTGTATTTAGTCCTCCCTGTAAGAGTACATCTCTCAAAGGTCAAGGGCTAGGACCATAAAGTAAGCTCGGCGGTCTACGTGCCTGCCTGGCAAGTGCAAGGGCCCAGGGTTGATCCCTGGTACTGCATCCCATGCCACCACTGAAGCCAGGGGTGGAGGCGCATGTCTGTAATCCCAGTGCCATGAGGCAAGGGGCAGAAGGATCACTACAAATCCAAGCTGCATAGAGAGACCCTGTTCAAATAAAAAAGAAACATAAAAAAGATTATTTAAAAAAATAAAAAATAAAATAAAATGGCAAGGACAGGAAGTAGGTACATTTCCTAACTGCTACAAATACTATATTTGGAGACAGGTGAGCAGAACTTTGCTTTATGAGTCTTACCTCAAGGTCTCTCCCCAGTCTCATTGCCAGGTAAGACTCCGCTTAATTGTTATTAATATTATTATTATTTTGCCTGACACATCATAAAATAAAGAGATGCATCCTTAAGTGTGAAGACAGCACAGCTAAAGTGGAAACGACTCAGTGTAGCATGCCTGGAGTACATGGTTTATAGGCCTTTTGTTTTATTTATTTTTTTCTTGTTTCAGAACCTTTTTTGTTTATTTATTCATTTTTATGGTAGGCTCAGCCCATCCTAAGGGCAGGGCTGGCACAGTATGTGGTGCTGGGGATCAAACCACGGTCCCTACAGCCACCCAAGCTTTCCCAAGCAGGCGCTTTAGACCACTGAGCAATCCTGCCAGGCCCGTATAGGCCTTTTGGAAAGAAATTGGATATGATAACAACAGCGTGTATTTCATAAAATAGTACAGGAACCCATGCTAGAAGTAATTAATAAAGCAAAGGGTACTTTTTTTTTTTTTTTCTGAATGAAAAACTTGGCTCAGGCTGGGCCAAAAGCCAGAGGATATAGCTCTAGATAGGAACAACCATCTTCTGTCTCTTGCCCAGCATTTAGTTATTTACTTCTTAACCTTTTGGATTGTGTGCCAAACACTGTACTCATTGACTGCATATAGTATTCTGTAAAATGTCATTTTTTATTTATTTAGAGTTTATTTAGAATTTATAATCCTCATATATATTAACATCTCCCAATATTTGATTCTGTTATTGTTTCTCTAACAATCTTTCCACCTTGACAAAGGAGAATCCTTTTAATTTTTTCTATGAAGCCAATGCTGCTGTCAGAATATACTCAGTGATTTATCAGTGGACTATCCAATAGTGAGTTCTTTGATACTGGATTTTCAATTTTTAAGTAATGTACCATTTCATTCGAGGTCAATAACTTAATGCATCTTTAGATGTTCTAAAATCTAGGGCAAACTCTAGCAGTTCTGCTCTACTGAACATTGACTAATTTCTTATTCAGATTTCTAAGTCATATTCCAGGGGCAAGTTGCATCTGTATTCTAGGGTGCCATTTTGACAGCTGTATTCTCAGAGTTGAATTTTAAGAACCTTTTTCTTCAGTTACCTCTTGCTTTACCGTTCTTAAACTCTAGCTTTAGTGATAATTCCTCTGGATTTTACCAGTACCTACACACTCATTTTTGATTCTCCTTCATTGTTTATGTTGTCTCTAAACTCCTCAGGACCAGAACACCCGCAGGGGGCTTTGGCTTTGACCTCTAGCCCTAAGTACTAGTGTGACAGACAAAACAAGACACAAGGGCCACTTTCTAGTGGGCTGCCTCTGCCCTGACAGTGGACGTCTCTGAAGCATCTTTCTGAAGAGTAGAGTTACTATATTTGTAATGAGGAATGATGAGTCAACTCTTAAAGGTCTTATACTGTAGGTGTCTGCAGAATGAACATACGCAAGAAACCTCAAAGATGTCTCCATCTCGTTATATGAGGTGTTGCCACCTTGAACCTTGACTTTGTTTTACTGATCTGCCTTGGCTGCACATTATAACATTGCTGAGGTTTTCTACCTCTACTGATAAATCCATAACTCACGCGCAAAAACGCAGCCATATCCATTCTCCCACTATAAGAAACGGAGAGTGTTCTAAGTCTTCAGGCTCTCACACTTAGCCATTAGTAGCTTTGGAGTCACCTGCCTCTCATTTTATGTCGTTCACCATTCAACACAACTTGGCAGCTAATCTCCCCTGGCTGGTAGGCATCTTCATTTCCTCTCCATACTGCAAATGCCAGGACTTTTTAAAGTCCATAGCATTATTCCTATCCTCGAGTACACTTGACTTGACTGCCAGTATTGACATATTCATCACTGAGGAGGCTGCATTAGGCTACAGATTATTTGTATCAGTACCATTAGGATAGCGATGTCCTCTCTTAATGGGTTGGGATAATTGGTCTGAATGCTTCTCTTGTTACCTGTATTTTTGAACCATTCCACGACTATCTCAAGACTTTCATAGATGAGCGCATGTTGTCTGTGTTGTCAATATCAAGATATTATTTGATATACCGGAAATATAGAGGAAGAAACATGATGTGGGAAAACTGTAAGACCTGGATGCAGGTCTGACAGCTGAGAATGAAGGAAAAAAGGTTGACCTTAATGTGTTTCAGAGAACAACTCAGGTATTTCAGCGCTGCAATTTTTAGGTAATGCCATCTACCAGAGAAGTCCTGCGTCCTACAGGGACAGGATCCTTGGAGTCCTTGCCGGGTTGTCTTCAGCTAAAGAGAGCCTTCAGAGGAGGCGGCATGTGTGCAGGTGGGGGCGGGGATTGGGTGGGTAAGCTGCGGGTTTCCTGGTGTGTCAGGCCTTAGCAGTGGCAGGGAAAGGCAAGTGTGGGCAACCTCAAGGAAAAGTCTTGGCTTCATGCTTTATGTGGCTGTGAAATGGGCCACTGCCTTCCTTGCTTTCTCATTGCTGGCACAAAATATCTCAGCAACTGAACCGGAAGGGTCGATTTTGGCACAAGCTTTCAGTGAAGGCCAGTTAATGCTGAGACCAACAGGGTATTGTGGGCAGGACGTAGGGAGAAGAGGGCTTCCGTGGTGGCTGACAGGAAACAGCAAAAGAAGAAGCCAAAAGAGTGGCTTGCCAGGTAGCTCCGGTGACTAAAGCACATGCTTTGACAAAGTCACTTAGGCACCAGGGACCATGTTTCCATCCTTTCCTCGACACGGAGCATGAGACCTGTCCTTAGGGCTGCCTGAGCCAGCCAAAAAAGAAAAAAAAAAAAAAAAAAAAAAAAAAAAAAAAAAGAGGAGTGTTATGGTTTATGTCTAGTTGACCCCCCAAAGCCTCATGCAATCATGGGCAGGGACTTCTATAGACCGAGTCACTGGGATTATGTATTTTAGTACTGATCTAGAGTTTGAGACTTGATCCATGACCCCTGGGATTATGTGTTTAAAGTACTTCTGGGATTATGAGTATAGCCTAAGGTGGATAGGCTGAGGCGGAAGGCCTGAATGTAATATGAAGAGAGACAGTGAGACAGACTAGCGCTGCTGCTCTCTGCTCCCCTGGTTGGTCAATTGCCTCTGTCACGACTGTTGCTTTTCAGCAGCCTTGAACTGCTGCTCTCTGCCATGTGCCACTCAGCCTTGGAGCCAGCCAAATATGGATTGAAACCTCTGGCAACTGCGAGCTAAACAAATCTTTCCTTCCTTCATTTTGAGGGTTGGGTATTTATCCCAGCAACGAGAGAAGAGTAACTAAGACAGGGAGACAGGAACGGAGCTCGTTTCTCCCAGGTTGAGGCTCAGGAACCCATCTCTTCCTCTGGTTCCCAGCTCCTAACAGCACGTTCAACTCTGAACTGTGACCCCCAATCCCCACTCTGCACACATGACGTTTGGGCATATTCTGGGTCTAAACCATAAGCGGCAAACGTGGAAAAGCCTGGACAGGGAATATGCAAATGAGGCCTCTGGAGCTGGGACAGGACTAACTGAGCTTTTCCCCCAAAATTCAACAAACATTTCTTACAAAGTTTCTCTGTAAAGCAAATATTACATTACACAAAATAGTCAAGAACATCCATTGCAAGTTAATAAGCTTGATCTTCTGTTACCCTAGTGACTTGAGCAATAGCTGTTAAAGTATATTTTAATCAAATTAAAAATATTCCTCAGTGGATTTCAACAGAGTTAAATTGTACCATTTATTATTTTTTCTTAACAAAATAGGCTCAGATGTTTAAAATGGTCGCGAATCCATTTGGAGATTTTAGGTTTGATTTAAAAAATAACCCCCTAAGGTTTACTTTGAAATATCTCTAATCCTTCCAATTTAGTTGTGAATGAAGAGTGACCTACATTATATTTTTTTCTTCTAATAGAGGTAGTAGGAATAGAACAGCATGTTCAGTCTGAAAATAAGCAGCATGCCTTGCCTGAATATATTTATAGCTGCTATATTATCTTTTGCTCTCACCACTTAAAAGATTAAAGGGTCAATGCATTTGAAGAAGAAAAAGTAGCACTACCCTGGGAAGTAAAACTATTAAGAGCAATGGAGTTTCACACCATGAATCCACACAAAAGACACACATATTGGGACCTACCTAATGTGTCTGTAACTTCTGAGTGGGAGGTAGAAGGGCAGCAGAAAAACAGCACAGGCAGTTGGGAACATAGCCTGGGACCAAGGTCAAGCTACCGAGTACACAGTCATGGAGCACAGATGCACTGCAGACAGTTGCACACCGCAGGTAGAATGAGGGCCTAAGAGATGATAGCATGAAGGTGAGAGAAAGGGAGAGAGAAAAAAGGAGGGAGGGAGGGAAGGATGGAAGGAGGGAGAGAGAGAGAGAGAGAGTTCATTTTCTGATAGACACTGTATGTTACATGGCTTTAAAATTCCATGTATATTCTCACACCCATAATCACACATTCCTATTTGAAAGATATGCATCCATATCTTTCTCATCACAATGATCCTATCTTCTTCTTCCTTTTCCTCTTCTTTAATATTTGGTACAGGGTCTCCCTAAACATCCCAGACTGGTAGTGATTCTCCTGTTTCAGCCTCCCCAGTGCTGGGATAATAGGGATGTGCCACTATGCCCAGTCTCTGTGGCTGGCTCAGTGTGCCCGGGGGCAGGGCCAGCAGGGAATACAGGGCTGGAGATCAGGTCTGGCTTCCGGTGCTTGCCCAAGCAGGCACTTCATCCACTGAGTTATCTCTTCAGCCTTTGAGTCCACCCTTTAAAAAATCCTATTTTTGCTTGTCCTCCAACTGTGTTTCTCAGTGCCTGGACCTGCTGAAGCAAGGTGCTACTAGATGATGAATACATTTTTTTTCATTTTCATAGAGTCTGGTCCCCGGATCACTCTTTCTCTCCAGCCTTAGGAATGTACCAGTACTGCTTAACCTTGTTCTACAGAAATAAGCTGCACATCCCCTGAGGTCTCAATGTATCAAATCTTTCTCCTTGAGTGCTTATTTCTATGTTACCTTAGTCATTCTCTCCCATGTAATTGACTCAAACTCCCATAGCTGAGTTTCCCACAACCATGTGTCTTTCCAACAGTAGATTTTCAAGCTAATGATGCTTCTAGGCCATGTGTCCCTCTGTTACAGTTTCTTTATAAGTCATTAAAATCTACTAGGATCTATAATTATTTTCCTCTATCCTGCAACAAGTTTTCATGTCCTCCCATTCCTCCTAGGGTAAATTTTATAATCGCTTTCTAAACGAACCCTAAACTCTTCTGCCCTTTCCTTTCACATTTTTTGACACTTTGCTCAAAAATGATTTTGCATGAAACATGTTCAAATCCAACTACATACTTCATTTATTTCTTCATGACTGCAGCAACAAATATGGAGGGTCACATATCTTTAGCAGCTTTCAATTTTGTTACGTCTCGGACTAACACATAGCCTCTAACATTGCTGCTACCGTTCACCAAGATGGCTAACTTCATTCCACAGGGATTCCTTGCGGGTTAGCAGAGGCTATTCCTTCAGCATGCCTGAGTGGATCATGGGAGATTCACCTTGGGGATATGGAGTTATCTTATCACGCACTTTCTTCCCCTGCAGCACACTTGCTTGGTTGGTCTTCCAACCACAATGGAAGTGTGTAACATTCTTCCTCAAAGTTCTCTGCTCCGAGTGCCAGCGGTATAGCTCAGCGGATTAAGCTGATACTTAGGGAAGCACAGGGACCAGGGTTGGGTTCCTAGCCCCACCCGCTGTGCTGGCCCTGCTCTGGAGTGCGCTGAGCTGGCGATGGAGTCTGGGTGTGGTTGGCGCATGTCTGTAATCCTAGCACTTGGGAGGTACAAGCAGGAGGATCACTATGAGTGACACTCTGGAAAAAAAAAAAAAAAAAAAAAAAAGAACAGACAGAAGAAAAGAAATTCTCTGCTCTGATGTTTCTGTGCTGGAGCTAGCTGACCAGGAACAAAGCATTCACAAACCAGCCTTTCCTCATTTAAATGTTGGGCAGTGTTAGTTTTATTAAGCAATGGGATAGTTGACATTCACAATGACCTCAGTTCGGGTTTCTATTTTTTATAAAACAATGGGATTCTTCCCTATTGTCTTTCTAGCCCAAATATGATTTACACCTAACTGCAAGGATCTGTGAAACATTGACAAGAGAAGCTTCTAGACATCCTTACCACACCGAACCATCTGAAAACGCAGGCATTGTATGTGCTTTTGATCTTTCTACTATGATAATGACCACTCTTCTGTCAACTTTTTCTCCATTGGCTCATTTTTAAATTCCTAGAATATCCAGGAATAAACTTACAACTAGCTTTTAGAAAAGTAAAAACATGCTCTTTTATTTTCACTTGTGGAAATCCAATTCCTCCCATGCACGGTTATAAAAAAGTATATATATATATATATATATATATATATATATATATATATATATATATATATTCAACTCCATTTTCTTCTGCCTCTACAATTTCCCTTCTCATTCTTTATATACTCTTTGATCAGTCTTTTGACCTTTCTCCTGTCAATTAATACATCCACAATTCATTTTTCTTCACATTTGCAAGTCCTTTGGGCATGAGACTCAGATCTGGCTCATCTATCTTCTAGAAACACCCACTTCATCTTTCCAGTTTGCACTGAATCTCCTCTACCATGGATCTTCAGTCTCCATTTCTGTATCCTCCTCCTATCCAAGTCCAAGGGGTGTACCGTGGGTCTAAAGAGGCAATCCCTTTTCTCCATGGTTTACCCTAGTAATCTTATCTGGTCTCATCTTATTAAATAATTTACTTTACTAGAATTAACAGTATTTATTTCTTCTTCCTTTGTGTCAACCACTTGAGCAATGCCAATAGACCACCGGATGCATGATTTTCTCTCTTGTCTTATAGCTGACACATTACCAAGTTGCTCTTTGGAGCAGAAGCACTTCTGTTTGCTTTGTCGTCTCTTACTTTGGACTTCATATTCATGAAAACATTGTAATCTTTCTTATTTAAAGTATATCCTCCATACTCCACTATATATGATGAATTTCTTGGACAAGATGCTTTCGGAATAAACCTTCCCTATTCTTTATTCTTTTTCCCACTATAGGGTCTGTTGCCAACCAAATGTCATGTTAATCAAATTCTAAAATTTTTGTCTGGGAAAACCTATGGGGAAAAACACACGGTGTCAGGCCTCTTCCGCTATCTGCTTAGTCTGCGTAGACTGGCGTTACTTTTATTCCCAAACGCTGTGCATTCATCATTCAGTGTTGGGACGAGTTCATTCCACCACAGATGCTGCTTTAAGCGACAGCTGAGGTTCTTTCTTAGTGCTGTGCTGTATAATGTTGTCTTCAAATTACTTGTTTAGGTTATCAGATATAAACCTGAAAATTGGTTTAAAAGACTTATAAGAAGGGTTGGCCAGATAGCTCAGTGAATTACAGTGTCTGCTAAAACAGACACCGGGGCCTGGGTTGGGTTTGATCCCCAGCATGTTGGGCCAGCCCTGCACACAGTCTCAATGAGAGGCGATTGAGACTGAGCATGGTGGTACTTGGAAACTCATTCAGTCATACCAGCAAACACATTCTACTGTTGTTTACTAAAAAGTATTCAAAGAATCTAAAATTAATCCATGAAAAGATTAAGATTTTTAAGTTTTCCAGGTGTTATGGGCTGAATATGCTCTTGCAAAATTATTGAAATATAATCCCCAGTGCAACTGAATGTGAAGATGAGGCCTGTGGGTAATGACTACACTTATGAGTTATAGACATTATTTTACTTATCTTCATTTTTCTTAATTTTTATTTTCATTAGCATCTCATGTTTCTAGTACATAGTGGTTACATTCCTTCTTACATGGGGACTTCATAAGTACCCATAACCCATTTCTCTTCCAGTCCTTTTCCCCTCTCAGCCTTTTCGTTTCTCTCCATCTTTAATCCTTGTCCCATTTGGAAAAGATAAAGCAACAACTTCCGGCTAAACAGATTTAAGTCTTCTAGAATCCCTGAGATGGGCCACTGAGTTATAACTGTTATAACTCAGCAGACCAAGCACCTGCTTAGGCAAGTGCCATGGCCAGGATTTGATCTCCAATCTTGCAGGGTTTGACCTCCAGTCCCACAGGCCATGCCAATCCCAGCCCCACCCCCAGGGTGTGCTGAGCCTACGATGAAGTTGAGGTATGGGGACGCATGACTGGGATCACTACAAGTGTGTGCAGTGAGACCTTGTACCAAACCCTTAAGTGGAAAGAAAGGATCCCTCCGTGATCTTGCTGGCCTTCTGGCCTTCTATCCTCTGTCATTACAGAAACATTAGCCAAATTTGATCACCTCAGCACCATCCTCAAACGTAAAAACTGCTGAACCTGTGAGAAACTTTGGCTATTCATTCTGCCAAGATTAATTTGTTATATAGCAGCTAGAACTGAGAGAGCATGGAAGAACATCCTTCAAGTCATTCTGGAATATGATGAGCGGATCTATCTCAATGTGTAATCTGAGAAAAATGTAATGCATCAGAAGAGGTTGACGATTGACATAGATTGATCTGAATAACATAATTTGAAAGTCTTTTTGTACTGATATCTCCAATAAAAATATCTGACTACTGGGGATTGAAATTTTGTGTAGCAGAACAGTGTGCACAGAAAGCATTCCGGCTGCAATTCTAAAAGTGTTCTGGATGACTTTATGCAGCTTGAGTCATCAAAGTTGCACAATCTACAGACCTTATGGGTTAATCATCCTAAAGATGACTGGGTTTTCTCTCATGTACAGGGCAGGACTTTTGATTTTAAATGTTGGGGACAGTACTTTTTAAAGAGAATAAAAATCAATAAGAAATTAGAAATGATACAGGAAATCACTAAGTAAGATAATATGAATTCAGCAATGGGTGTTCTATGGCATAATGTTGTCTTCAAATTTATTGTTTAGATTATCAGATATAAGCATGTATGATTGATAAAATAGTTACAAGAAATTAAAAGGGAGAAAATATTTAAGCATTAACTACTCCTTTAAATAAACAGGCAGGAATCACTCATATAATTATCTAAGCTATACAGTATATATGCATAAATATATCTTTCCCCTTCTTTTGTTCTTGACCTCATCCCAGTTGATCCTTCCCTTTGAATAAATTCTTTTTCACAGTACCTATTGTGTACTTTTCAGAGTTTACTTAGCTTTTTGGCTGCTAAACTTGTTCCACTGGGCCCAGCTATCTGTCTACCTGATATTTCCCCAGAAGAACTAAGAATATCATGCCACAGCAATATGTGTACACCCATGTTTATGGCAGTGACAATTTGTCCTAGCTAAATCTTGCAAACAACCCAGGTGCCATCAACTGAGAAATGGAGAAAATAAATGATGTGGTATTTTTATACAATGGAATATTATTCAATTATAAAAATGATAAAATTTGGCTGGGGAGATAGCTCAGCTATCTAAGTGCCCAAGTGGAAAGTGCAAGAGCCTGAGTTCAGTCCCTGGTACCACATGCCATGCCCGGGCAGGGTTTCAGGGCTCTGGCACTGGGTGTGGTGGTGCATGCTCATAATCGCAATGCCAGGCAGGCTGAGATGGGAGGCTCACTATGAGTCTGAACTGCATAGCGAGACTCTGTATCAAAAGAATGAAATGAAAGAACAATAATAAATGATAACAAAAAGATAAACTTATGGCGTTTATAGGTAACTGGATACAACTAGAGACCATACTCATAAGTAAAATAAAAAAGATCTGCATGTCTAAACAACATATTGGAGCACTGTTATGATTTACTGACAACAGCTCAGCACAAAAAAAGAAAAATATCACCTACTTCAATTTTTAAGTTGGAGAAAATCATTTTTTCAGAAAATAACTATAAAATTAATTGGCTTGATTAAAAAAAAGAAAAAAAGCAACTGTATTTGACTTCTCCAAGCAAAGTTAGATGAGATACTGTCATTTTATCTCTTTAAAATGAAAAAAAAAAAAAGAGACTCACTCACTTTCAGCCCCCTAATAAGCTCCTGCTCTGACCTACCGCATTAGCTCTTTCCTACTTCGCCCCATGTGGTGCAGCTGCAACAGCTTGATTGGTAATCATCCTAGAGACTGAACCATTTTTAAAACATATTATTCCCAGCTGCTGTTCTGTAAATGCCTATCCAAACTGAATACCAGCACCGACACTTTCTAGGTGTCCATTTACACACAGCTGTAGCTACCATTTCGACGGAGGAAGGCACCTCCGTGCCAATGTAGAGTTAGCTGTAAATTTATGCCACCACTGGAGAATGCCCCCAGTGAGTTTCTGTGGATGGCGCGCAGAGGGGCTGTGGCAGCCCGGTGCAATCGCTATAAAGGGGGCGATTGTGCTGAGAGTGATTGCTCACACCTCAGGAACAGTACAGGGCCAGGGTGCCTTGGGAACATATGCATTTCTTGTTGGGTGCCTGTATTTCTGAAGTAAATGTTCTGTTCTAGCACATTTGGGGGAATAACACAAATCTTCGTTGGTTACATATTTTTTTTCTTTTGTAGTTCCTTTACTTTAGATCTGCCAAAATCTCAGCTAGAAATTGCTAACGTGCTAAATGAGCTAATCTCTGAGGTTTCTTCCAACTTTAAAATTCTACAACTCTGCGGCAAGCAGCACTGCAAATGTACTCCTGCTCAGAGCTTGTTCCCTAAAATAAAAATGGAACAAAGCAGATGAAGATCCAGGTGCCACAGGCAAAGCGAAGTGACTAACCGTATCAACACGGAGTGTGTCACGTCCTTGCTGCTCAGCTCCCGGGCCGCCATTTGGCCCCTGCTTGTTTGTAGGCACACACAGTCACATATCCCACAAATGAGCAAATCAGTTCCACTTCTGACAGTTCAAAGCACATTAGTAAAGGAAATAATGGAATCTGATCACTAAAAGAAGGTTATGGTGTGTTTCCTAGGCATTTACCACTTAAACTCCAGTAGTTACAGATTAAATTATATGTATTTAATACCAAGAGAATTTTGCTTGGTGCAAGCCAATTGTTTGATGTATCTAATTGGAATGTTCTCATGAAAACAATAACATGTAGATACTTTGAAAGGAAATCTACCGGTCAGGATTGTAAAGGCCACACGATGTCTTGACTGTCAGCTTTTCACTCCCTGAGAGAACAGACAAATTTATTAAATAAGTAAATTAAGAATTGAATATGAAGGCTGGCCAAACAGCTCAGTAGATTAAATCACCTGCAAGCAGGTGCAGGGGCCGGGTTTTGATCCAGGGCCTGCTGTGCCCGCTCTGCCCCTGGGGCATGCTGAGATGGCAATTGTGATTGGACATGGCGGTGTGTGCCTGCAATCCCTACTCTTGGGAGGCTGTAAACAGGCAGATCGCTATGAGTCTGATCTAAGAGTGAGACCTTGAACACCCTGTAGACGCTTCCCTAAAAAAAAAAAAAAGAATAAAAATATTAGGAAGTGGAGAATTGAAAATGATTTGTAAATATGAGGTGAGGTTTCAGTACATATTTAGAATGTGATTGGTGGCTGTGATGGCCTTCACATATGCTTCTTTGTATAAAAGGTAATCAACATGCTGACTGTACCCCTGAATAAAGCAGCACTAGCACAAATAAAATGACATTTCGGCTCCATATACATCGTATATGTGAGGGCTGGCTTCTGGAATACGTGGCTATAAACTGCTTTTCTCCATTGGTTCAAGTCTATCTTTCTCAAGTAGCCACTGAGATTACGTGCTTGGGTGTTATGCAGAGGTCTAGGTGTACAAAATGAATTTTTATCATGGGAAGAAATCGACTGTAGGATGAGAAGCTGCCGGCGGAGGTTGTGCAGAGGTTAGCCTAGCTGTGAATGCTAAGCAGGCTGAGCGTCCTGGCTGGAGTGTGCATCCATCAAACCGACTTCAGTTCAACAGCCTGTGAATTTATTCCTGTTTATAAATACAAAGATTGCTAGTATCAGTTCTTTCCAAGTAGAATGAAGTGTTACATGCAGAAGAAAAATGAATTGTGAAGTTTGTTCCTTTTCTCGAGCCAAGCAGGCATGGAAGCCTGCTGACAAATGTAAGTGATTGCTAGGTCAATAGGAAACCCAGGGTAAAAACCGAACTCACTGCTCCTAGCACCCGCAATAAGCATCTCTACAGCTTAACTCTACCTACAGGGGCTCTGTTCAACCCCCAGCTAAAGAGCAGAGTTAATGGCAGTGCGAGTTGGGTGGTGCAAGTTTAGTGACATCAATGCAGAAACACCATGCAGGATTTCTCCTTTAATTTCTCCCAGTTTGACTTCAATTTGTTAAATATCATTTTTCTTTTCCCTTGACACAAGTTACAGAGACATTTCTGTCAGAATAAAAGGATGGTTTTGACCGTTGTTATAAATAATTTGACTAATCTGAGGATGAATGGATTCCTGAACTGTATAAATAACAATGAGAGACCTGGGTGTGCAGGAGGATTGCAAGTTTCAATCCAGCCTTGGCAGTTTAGCAACATTACAAGACCCTCTCTCAAAATAAAATTTAAAAAATAATAAAATCAATAGAGATTTACTAAGCTCAAAGATCCTGAGTCTTTTTCACCAACAGTGGAAAATAACTAACAACAAAAGAGACAGGTGGAGGAAGGGCATTCTAGTATCTGTACGAAATACAAAATTTTAACATAGACTAAGAAAATGAAAATATTTCTGTGAAGTGCCCTATCTACACATTAAGGTCTTTTTGTTGTCCCCCCCCCCCAGGGTCTTACTATGCAGCCCAGGCTCACAGTGAATCTCCTGCCTCAGCCTCCCCAGCACTAGGTAGGATTAAAGGCATGAATCACCATGTGTTGTGTCTGTGGCTGGCACTACATGTGCTACTAGAGATTGAACTCAGGTCTTTGAGCCTGCCAAGCAGGTGGTTAGACTGCTGAGCTATCTCCTTAGCCCCTCGCATTGCCTTTTTGAGTAAATCATTCTATTTCTTATTTTAGGTGTAGGTAAAAATCATATGACAACAAGTGAAAGAAAGAGATAAAACATAACTGAATATTAAAAGTGAAACATGATTATAGGCAAAACCGAAATTGTCAGAAGAATAGAAATTCTGCATTTGTATACTCAGGCACAGCGGATAAAGTATTGACTTCATTAAAATATGATCCATCTTTGTAATTAGCATTCCACAAAATGAGAAGAAAGATTCCTTAGAACTGTGCCTCTGTAAGGGGTTATTTGTTGAAGTAATTCTCACTGAGCAAAAGAATAAAGACAATTTTGCACGCCACTGGTGATATGGAAAACAAGGGAAATGTACGATAACATAAAACTTTAAACATTTTGGAAAAAATTAATCAAGCAAGATTCAAATTCATGAGATTAGAATTGTAGAATGCAAGAAAAAATTAACGAACTAATAGAATAATATCAAGACTGGGATAATCTAGAGTAATGAATCTGTCTTAAAATGCTAAAATTTAGAGTTTAGAGGAAGTATATTAATGGAAATGAATAAAGGGCATGTTGACTTATTATATTACTCATTTATTTATTTATTTTTAAAATTTTATTTATTTATTTTTCTTGTTTCAGAACTTTTGTTTGTTTGTTTATTTATCTTTATGGCTGGCTCAGCCTGCCATGAGGGCAGGGCTGGCGCAGCATATGGTGCCGGGGATCAAACCGCGTTCCCTGCAGCCGCCTACAGGCACTTTAGACCACTGAGCCATCCTGCCGGGCTATATTACTCATTTATACCATATAATTAAGGAAGATGGTGGGAGAGAAAAAAATCAATTTATATTTACACAATTTAACTCTCAAATGCAAAGGAAATGTAAAATTGTGCAGACACAAAAATCAGGTAGTTGAGTGTTTTAAGTAAAATGAAAGCCTTATTTAAAGACAAATGGTTTGAAGTAAAAATGCCATTAGCATTTAAGGATTGTGTTAGTTTGATAAAGCTACCACAAAGAAGCAACACAAACTTGAAAGCTCCCATGTGTTATTTTTTCACAGTATTTGGGGCCAGGAATCCGAAACCAAGGGTCTGACCGTGCCATTTGTGTCTCTGAAGCAGCTATGCAATGATCTGTCT
This sequence comes from Myocastor coypus, assembly GCA_004027025.1. Lineage (NCBI taxonomy): Eukaryota > Metazoa > Chordata > Mammalia > Rodentia > Myocastoridae > Myocastor > Myocastor coypus. Next base: position 41,774 of record PVJA010002569.1, read on the forward strand.
GCAGCTGCCTCAGAGACCATTGATGAGGGTAGTCCAAGATTCACAGAGTGTCTGCTGAATGCATGCCTGTCTTCAGGTCTCCCTTTCTATAAGGACTCAGGTCCGTTAAAGGGTGGCCTTGTCTTAATTTGACCAATTATATGTACAATGAATAACATTGCACTCTGACATAACAGTGGTTAGAGATTCATCATTTTAATTTTAGGAACATCGAAGACACAGTTTATCCTATAAGAAGCAAATATTTGGGGGAAGAGGAAGGCCATAATAGAAGATTTTGAAATATAACTATTATAAATAATGACAAAATTAGGTGAGACACTAAGCATCTTTGACAAAAAAGATCTTCAGAAAGAAAAAGATCTTCAGAAAAAGAAAAATAGCCACTAACCTGAAATTTGACACATAAGAAAATTCTAACATCAAATACTTTTCTCTACTGAGACATGTTGATATTCCAAGCGGTTAACTATACTTTCAACCTTTTCTAACTTTGAAAACCTTATTAGGCAATGAAATATTTGTCATAAGAAGAGCTCCTTTTTATTGTTATTGGTCAAGATTTTTGTAAATTAGGATTAGAGTTTTAGGGGCTGGGGAGATAGCTCCATGGTACAAGTGCCTGCTTGGCAAGTGCAAGGTAGCCAGTTTGAACCTTGGTCCTTCAAAAAAAAACACACACAGAAAGGATTGTATATTTGAGCTTTTAAGTTTACATTGCTTCTTTCAGGGAGATTTATCAAACTAAAACAATCCTTAATAAAAAGCATAACTTCTTATGAACCATCAGAACATGAAATAAGTTCATAAAATTACATCTTTCTACCTTTTATTATTCTACAGTATTTACATTTCCAGAGCTAAAGAGTTTGAGAAAATTCAGAATGAAGGAAGAAAAGGAGCCATTAGGTTGCTCTTGAGTGTTTTTCTAAACATTATGCAATACAGATGAAGTTTCACTTGAAAAATTAATACTGTCTTAGATATTTAAGAGATGTAATTTATGTAAATAACTATGCTTCAGGTTATAGTATATGTATTCACAGGATGAATTTTGTCCTTTAAACTTCACATGGAAATTCTACCTGCAATACTCAGAATTTAGATTTGCTAAGAAGTGGGGTCTTCTCAGACGTAATTAATTATGAGAAGATATTTAGAATGTACCTATGTTTGATAGAATTTTATCATAAAAAGGATAATTTTAAGCGCACACACACACACACACACACACACACACATATATATATATATATGTATATATATATATATATATATATATATATATATATATACTGAAAAATGCTGTGAGATTACAAAAGAGCATGATCATTTATATTCCAGTGAAAAATACTTAGAAAAGTTTCATTCTTTATAAGCCCCAGAAGGGACTGCTGATAATGTGGAAAACATCTTAATATTGGAGTATTAGTCTACAGACAGAACCCTGAGAAAATAGAAGCTCTATTCAAGACACCAAATTATAACAATCTTAAAATAAGATTTGTTTCTCTTTCTCTTTGTCTTTCTCTCTCTCTCTCATACAGTGTATATCTATGTAATACATGAACTATATCAGAAGACTAAGTATAAAATTTATCATAGTATTAAATATGAACTCAAACATATTAATCATTTATATGATATGTTCAGTTCAAGTAAGGAAAAAGTTTCTGCTTTTTTAAAAAAAATTATATACTTGGTACAAGGTCTCACTGCACAGCTCAGACCCATAGTGATCCTCCTGTTGTCAGCCAGTTCTGGGATTACAGGCATGCACCACCATGCCCTGTCTCAGTGGCCAGCTCAGTGTGCCCATGGTCAGACCTGGTGCAGCATGTGGTGCTGGGGATTGAACTGGGGTCTCTACACTTGCCTAAGCAGGAAATTAGTACACTGAGCTATCTCGCTGGCATTTGAAAGTTGCTATATTCGTCTCAAATTTGTTTTCACATCCTTATGCTTCTGGTATTTCTCATTAGAACTATCATTTCTTTACTTTGAGGTAATTTTATTTATGCAAAAATTTATCTTAAATGTTACTTCTCTGTAATAAAATGAACTGAAAATTAATATTCAGATCAACTGACAAATGAATAAAATATATAGTAAAATACAAAGATGTTTCCCTTGCACTTAGTGACAAAACCTTATCATATCTTAAAAATATTACTAATGTAATATCAGTATAGTATAAAATAGAAAGAAAAAAGAAAGAAAGGAAGAAAGAAAGAAAGAAAGAAAGGAAGGAAGGAAGGAAGGAAGGAAGGAAGGAAGGAAGGAAGGAAGGAAGAAAGACTACAAAATCTGCAAATTAGGAACGTGTCTACAGGTTACAAATCATAGAGCTAAATGTGTACTCTCACGTGGGAGTACGATATGAACCACTATGATGTCATAAGATTCTAAAATTGCAGAAATTTCTAGTCTATTCAGCTTTAGCAAACAGGAAGAAAAAAAACCTTCTATGGACACAACTTTTGGAGAGAATCTTAAGGAAAGAGGATTGCCAATTTAATTTAGGTCCCATGTAGATCTATCTACATGAGAAATGCCTTGACCTACTTATTCACAAAATAGGCACTCAATTAATGATTTAGGAGACTGAATGATGAGGTGGACTATTAACATAAACTTCAAACAAATATTTTATCTCTGTATATGTGAGACTTATTCAAGCCACTAAAGAAATGTGTAGAACATAGAAACAAATTTTAAGTACTATCCAGATTTAAAATTAAAGTACTTATAGCCTGAACTTTGAGGATTCAGCTTGACAAATATACACATTAACATTCTCTATGCTTAAACAACAAAACAAAACAAAAAGCAAACCACAACCAAAAAAAAAAAAAGTCATAAAAAATTCAGAAAGTCATGACTCACAATTCCTGCGTACTTACAAAGAAACAGGATACTAGGGACCAGGGAAATAGCTCAGTGGCACAAACAAGTCCTGAGTTTGGTCCACAGTGCAGAAAAATGGAAAGAAAAATGAAACGGAATACTATGGGATAAAGCTTAAAAAAAAAAAAAAAAAGAGTTGGTAATTTTGAAGTAAATGTCTTGTTCCTTAAAGACATTATCAAAATTATGGTTCACAGGCCCAGCAAGATATTTCAGCCCACAGCACCACATGCAATGCCAGCCACAGGGACCAGATGTGGTGGTTCACAGTTATTTTCCCATGGTTGGCTGAAAATGAGGAGGATCTCTGTGAGCTGAGCTGCATAGTGAGGCACTTCATGCAATACATTAAAAAAAGTATGTTTCACAAAGTAAATAAACATACATTTCATATATAATAAAATGTAAAATTCTCAACAGGAATGGAGACTATCAATGAAATGAAAATTAAAATTGTGGAAAGAGGTAAAAAAATTCTAACATAAAAATTGAATATCATGTGATGATAATAATATGTAATATAACAACCACCATCTTCTTTTCTTGTTTTAAAATTCTGTACAAATTTTTGTTGTTTTAAGGGTGCTTTACTTTTGTCTTTATTGTTACTATTTTTTTCTGTTTTTCTTCTGTGAAATGAAAAAAAAAATCGAATGTCCTCAATTTCAAAGTAAAGATAAAAGAATAGTCAACTCAAACTGGGTTAGGAGAAATGAGCTAATCAGAAGAGAAAAATCTTGGAACTAAAAATAATCAGCACACTGGAGACATGTGATTCTATATTAAAATCTAACATATGCACAAGTAAAATCTGAAAAGAAAGGAAAGACAATGAGACCGAAATAAATTTAAGGAAATAATGGCCTAAAGGTTCTAAATCTGAAGACTTATACATATGGAAGTTTTAAAATTCTAAAAATCGGTGTTATGGATTAGTTTATATTTGCTACCCAAACCTTTACACACTTCTTTCAAGGAAATATGTCAGTCTGTCAGAAAAATCTAAAAAAACTTATGTTAGGACAAGTTAAGCCAGGTGTGGTGGCGCATGCCTGTAATCCCAGCACTTGGGAGGCTGAGGCAGGAGGATCGGTGCGCGTTCGAGACCAGCCTGGGCTACAAAAGTGAGCTCAAGGCTAGCTTGAACTGCACAGGGAGACCCTGTCTCAAAAAGACAAAGAAAAAAAAAAGACAAGTTAAAACAGAAGTATCACTGCTTTTATTAAAGCTTATGGAAAAGGGTAGGATCATAGCCCCATGAGATTGTTCATTGAGCCTGTAAGAGTTTCTACACTTTCTTTCCTGCATAAAAATAAAAGGTGTTTACTAAGAAACACTAGAGCTTGTTGCCAGAAGAGAGTCAAATGATATTTTCTCAAATTTTCATTAGGTATTGGATGTAGCAAAAAGTCATGAAAAAAAATTTAAAAATATTCCAGAATGAAAATTTTTACTAATTTTCAGATAACAAGATTATTAGAAGGAATTTATAAATGTATACATATATATCAGTATTATAATTAAAATTTCAAAAAGTAAAATTGTATAAAATATGAAAGGTAAATTGTACTCAAGCTGAGTGCAAGGAATCATGTGCTTTTTTCTTTTAAAAGAAAAAATGTAGTCTTTTAAATTTCCATTCAAAATCCATTCATATTAAAGCATTGAATTTACTATGGTGTAAAAATAACAAAACAATCCAAAAAAAGACAAAAGGCATGAGGAATACTTAAGACTAAATGTATGATGAAAAAACCATTAAGAAAAATTTAAAAACACATACTGGTGATAATTTTACTATAGTATAGAAATTTAAAATTCAGTATGTCAGAAAATAAGCATCTCTAATTTGTAAATTATCAAAATCACCCTCTTCATCCAAATTTCTGTAGGCATTTTTGTAGAAATTGAAAATGAATTTTAAACATTACGTGGAAAAACAAAAATTCACAATAGTCAACAATTTTCCTTTAAAAACTGGCAAGATAGCTCAGCAGACTAAAGTACCTACTTAGGCAGAGCAAAGCTGCAGGGGTTCTATGCCCTGCATGCTGTGCTGGCCCCTCTCACTGGGCGCCCTGAGAGGGTGACTGAGACCTGTGATCCCAGCACTTGGGAGGTTGAAAGCAGAAGCAACACTATGAGGCCTATCTTTGTAGTGAGACCCTGAAGACCTTGTCCTAAACCAAGAAAAATTTTTTTCTTTTAATTTTGTGATCAAAGAATACATATCCATGTGCTTACCCTGTGTAACTTTAAGACACATTATTAACCAATGTATTTTTGTAATTCCTGATCTTATTTGTCAATGGATCAAAAAGAATGTTTCAAGTAACAGGTATTCAAAGATATGGTGAGCTAATTTTTTACACAAATAATAAAGCAAAGCACAAAGAAAAATTACTGCAAGCAAGGTGCATTACATCTAATGCATTTATATTATTATATTTATATTATTTTGAATCTAAGGTTAAAAAATGGTTTTCACTAATAGGACATAAAAGCATGCAACATGAAATGTTAAATTAAACTTCACTAAAATTAGAATATTCTTCTCAAATACACTAAGAAATTTCAAAATGCAGGCGGTAAACAGAAATTATTGATAACATATTCATCAATTCTTCTAGATTAAATATATGAAACATTTTATTTTATTTTTATTCTTGTTTATTTATTTATTTATTTATTTTTATATTTTTCTTGTTTCAGAACCATTGTTTGTTTATTCACTCATTTTTATGGCAGACTCAGCCCGCCCTGAGGGCAGGGCTGGCGCAGCATGTGGTGCCGGGGATCGAACCGCGGTCCCTGAAGCCGCCCAAGCTTTCCCAAGCAGGCACTTTAGACCACTGAGCCATCCCACTGGGCCCCTATATGAAATATTTTAAAACATTAATAAAAACAAAATGATAATATATGTCAAAAATGTTGAAAAAAATTCACCAAACACATTAAAATGGGGGATAACCACATAAAAATTCATTAAACTCCAATATTCAATAAGAAAATAAAAACATGAGAAGTTCCTTGTGTACACCCAATAAATTAGTTGAAATTTGACTATATAAAGAACCATTAAGAATATGGAAAAACTAAATTATCCTTTGCAAGAACTAATACAATATTGTAATCATCTTGGAAAAGTTAGTGATAACTGTACCATGAACATCCACCATTCCATATCTTGTTGATCACCAAAGAGGAATTAAGTCATGTGTGTAGTAAAGAATTGTACATGGGATGTCCACAGAGGTTTATTTTTGTGGGACCAGGGTTTGAACTCAAGATCTTGCACTTGCCAGGCAGGCACTTGTGCCACGAAGCTATCTCCCTGACCCTGCCACAGAGTGTGTTTTATAATAACCAAAAGTAATAAATACTATTAAACTTCATAAGTAGATTAATACATACATTATTAATGAACATCTATAGGATAAAATTCTTTCTATTGAAAATAAAAGCGAATTATTTATGTGACTAACAAGCTGGATCATTTACAAAATCATTACCCTGAGTGAAACCATCAGAAAAACCAATAGTTACTGCATCAGTCCTTTTAGATAAACACCTGGATAACAGATAACTTAAAGGTTCGAATGACTGGTTGCCCTAAGGAAGGAAAATGGCTATCATATGAAGCACTGGAAATTTTGCTTGTTCTATGTATGAGAGCTGATTGTGTTCTGCACACTAAATATGCTGTGTTCATGACTGCAATTGTACCAAAAACTTAGTTTAAAATATCAGCCTACCTGATATTTTAGGTTGTCTGTCAATGAAAGGGGTAGACACAGAAATGAGTATCTCAAATTGAATAATGTGTAGATAGAAACAAAAAGAAAAATGAGTCGCATTTTGAAATTTTTATCCTACAAATATTTGTTCCGATAGTACTGAAGTATCATGATTTGACAATAAAACTACTAGTTTTAAGAGCATTGTGCCATTAATGTATACAAGTATGATTTTAGTACTGCCACTAAAAATATTCAGCCACAAATGAATAAATGTAATCACTGATATACTGATGAACTGTCCTTGTGAAATAATAGACATACAGGTAACATGCAGCTACAGAGTATTCATTGCCTCCAGCTGCCCAGATATGCATCACCATTTTGGAAATTGTTCTCAACCTGTACCATCTGTGCCATATCTGTACAAATTAATAAATACCTTGCAGCACGAACTAGGTAAGTTAAACTTTGTGGGAATTAACGAAAACGATCAAGGCAACATGGTGACATTTAATTTCATACAACCTACAATGAATATTCAACTTAAAAAAATGAAATCATAGACACAATTGATTCATAGATTTATGGAAATATTTGTATCTAGCTAATTCACCTCCAAAGCTGAAAGTTAACTAATTTCTTAGAATATACATTCAAGAAAGGAAAATTACTCATGGATATGTAAATCTGCCTTATTAAAAATTATGAAGTAAGACATCTTAGTATTTTTAACCATAGTGCATTTTTTATAATCTTTTGCAAAATATACACGAATGTAGAATGTTGTGGAATTGTTTTCCATGCACATAGAAATGAAAGAAATGCTATTGTAAATGCCACCCTGGCATATGTGTGCAAGTGTGCATGTTATGTACACATATATTTCTTAAGCTGAAAAGTTTTTAAAAGATTGTGCCCAGCAGGATGGCTCAGTGGTCTAAACCACCTGCTTAGGAAAGCTTGGTAGGCTTCAGTGACCGCGGTTTGATCCCAGGCACCACATGCTGCGCCAGCCCTGCCTTCAGGGCAGGCTGAGCCGGCCATAAAAAGAAATAAATAAACAAACAGAAGTTCTGAAAAAGTAAAATAAAATAAAAGAAAATAAAAATAACATAAGTTTAGCTAACGAATAGGAATTTTATCAGGTTAACATGATGTATATTTTAAAAATGAAGTCTGCTAGAGTAGTAAAAGCATAAGTTTGAAAGTGTGCAAGTGGGAAGAGCAAAAAATATTCAACAAGTTTTCTGTTGTTAGCAATATGCCTTTTAATGTTTACAAATGAATGACTCATGAATTTATTGTTTCATAAGTAATGGATAGTGTTGCCATTAACTATTAAAGGATTTATTTTAATATCATGCATGCAAAATCTAATTAATTACTGTTACAGTATTTCAAATTATAATCTCAGAAGTGAACTAAAATATTTTGTGTTTAAATAAATAGTCTAAGAAATTTCTACTATGAACCAAGAGAAATATTTCTTCAATAATTATGTAGACTTAGTTTTAATTTTTAGTGTTACATAATTTTATAATTCAACCATGATAAGAAAGCAATACTCAGCCGGGCGCCGTGGCGCACGCCTGTAGTCCCAGCACTCGGGAGGCTGAGACAGGAGGATCGGTGCGAGTTTGAGACCAGCCTGGGCTATAAAAGTGCGCTCAAGGCCAGCCTGAACTGCATAACAAGACCCTGTCTCAAAAAGACAAAAAACAAAACAAAACAGAAAGCAATACTCTGCATTTCCACAATTTTACTATGTTATTTTTATTACTGAGATGCTTTATACAATAAGTTTTATGAAAATGTTGACTATTAAGTTACATAACATAGACGTATATTTATGTCCCAGTCACATCTGTCATTAAGCTTTACAATAGCAAAGGAGAAAAATAAATGTGAACAGAGAAAATATAATAACTTGCAAACTCTAATTATCAGAATTTAGGTCAACCTTTACTTAGCATTTCTTAGGATAAGTATATTTCTTTGTGGCATTACAACCTTAGTCTTTTTGATATAGTCCCTAACGGCTGAGAAAGTCTAGTGAGATGTATTACTTTCAAATTATTTTCAGGGCCAGCCCAATACTTCAGTGGATTAAAGCAACTGCAAACAGATGCAGGGGCTAGTGATCTGATCCTGGGTCCTGCTTTGCAGGACCCACCCACTGGGGCCCACGGAGACATCAATTGAGACTGGACGCAGTGGAGGTACACACCTGTAACCCCAGCTCTTCGTTAAAATAGAAATAATTACAGTTTATTATGTGCATACATATTTTGTCTTCATAATCAATTCACATGGAGGGGTACAAGGGCAGCACAGTAAATGGCTTTATATGCATGATACGCAGAAAACGTAAATGAATGTATCTTGCTTCTTTTTAAATTCACAAAAAATAAAGAATGCATTTTACTTTGAAATCATGATACCGTTAGGAATCTTGCAAGTGTATATTTGTTCTGATATATTCAAATTTATGACAAAAAATCTGGAATATACAAAATAAAATAAAAATTAGATGAAAGTAAAGCCTTGACATATTTTCTGACAGCTCTTATTTTAGGAATTGAATATAATCACTTTCACATTTTTCTAAATGTATAATTTAAAAGAAAATACTCAGCGTTCAATTTACATTTCTATAATTGTCCTGTGGCTAGAACTCTGCCTTGGTGGTTATATAAATTGAATGAAAAAAGATAATGTAATGTGAAAGTCTACAATTTATATATCATAATCATAAGTGTTACATGCAGTAACAAAATTAGATTGGGAGCCCAAAAGTGACTGCCACAATTCTAGCTTTTTATAACTATAACTTTGTTAAAGATCAAAACCCTGGCTTTTGTGTGCCAAGAAATCGCTCTGCCCGTATGATATTTCCTCAACCATATCATTTTTACCTTTAAAATTGTATTTTGCTCTGCTTGTATATTTATTAAATTTTAGGTAACATTGTCAACTTCTTTACTTAAAACATTTCTGGGATGCCACCAGATAATACACGTGAATTCTCTTCAGGGGTTAAATTCTACCTGTGAGATACTATTTAGTACACAGACAGTTACAAAATAATATTCTTAGCATATATGATTTTATGTCTCATTGTACTAAGTAAAATATCTGACATTATCATAACAAGGAGACAATTACAAATCTAATTATAAGCACTGTGGCTAACAGTTCTTAGCTATAGCAAGTCTTTCACTTTATACCTATTATATATTTCCTATGGCAATGGATGTGTATCAGCTTGGGAGTAGGAATATAGATTTTAGCAGGGAGGAGGATTTAAAAATCACCAATGAATTAATTTATCTTTTTTCCCTCAAAGCATTTTCAATTTTAGAAGTTGATATCTCAACTACAGTTTTATTTCAACACTCATTTTCACATATGCTCATATGGTAGTCTAAAGAATCCTTTAGAAAGAACTTTTCCTGCCAATGAGAAGTGATCAGATGGAAATTTAAACACTACTGGAATTACGCTATAATCAGTCCTTGACCTCAGCAGGCAGGGAGCAGGTAGTAAAGAAGAGGAAGCTCACTGATGCAGCGCTACCGCAGCCATGGGCAGCAGATCCAGAGGGACATTTCGATTGTACTATTAAATCGTTAGTGTTTGGAAGCAATGCCATAATTACATTAATTTATCAGCACAATATAAATAACGAGGTAATTTTTCAAAAGCGTCTTGGAAAGTCGGTGATCTCAGCTGCTGGCTTGGGGAAGGCTTGTCTACTTCTTAGCTTTCCTCTGCAGCACACGTAGAGCCAGCTCGTGACTCCTGGGACGCGAGCGAAGTTTCCTTCATGTTTCTCAGACGCTACACCCCGATGTCTGTGGGTATAGTTTTATCCAGACAAAAAACTAAAGGCCCGGTTCCATTATCTTGCTCCGTGGGAAACATTTATCACTCTAAATTGCATTTATCGTGAGGCTATCTCTTTCCTTGGTTTGTTTCACTCTGATTTCTTTGTGCCCTTGTTTATGAATATTCCTTTTCTGCTCTAATTGCTTTCCTTACTATCTACCTTTGCTTTTCAGTTTCCCTTTGAGGTGGGAATTGTTTTGTTTTCCTTACATTAGGATATTACTAAGACAGTAGATCTATTTTTTATGTTCTATGTAAGTATCAAAAGTCTGTATTTCTAAAAGGAACTTTAATGTTTAAAAGTACAATAAATGACAAAAACTTCTACGTAGCTATTCACTTCCTTATGTAGGGACATAGAGGTAACAAACCAAGGTTTACTGTGTTATTTTCTGCCTTATCTATTCTCTTCATGTTTATGTCTCTTAAAAGCATCGTTATCCATTTAATCATGTTTGGTGGAACTATCTGACCTGTGCGTTTCCTTTTTTTCTCGCTTTCTGCCCAGTATGACGCTGGCTCTGATCTTGCCAAACGTTTGCAACCGTTTCCACTCAATGCTCCTGCGCACGCCTGCGTTTCCTCCTCTGTGCCTGGCACCCTTGTCAGCAGACCGCAGCTGTTCATCATGCCTGCAGAGGTGGACAAGTTCATGTGCTATGTCTTCATCCAGGGTCCTACGCTGACTTCAAAATAAATTCATGGTTCCTTGGCATCCGCAAAGTTAGAGAAGAATGAAATCTGAAGGTATGATTCCGTGTTTCATAAATGACCATGATTTACATTTCAGCAGATCTGGAGCTACATTGGGCGTGTGAGTACTATCTTTCTTTGCTTTTTCTTTGAAACTCATTAATTTTTGCTGCAATTGTTTTGTATTCCTTACCTTCTGGAAAGGGTGAGATTTGGGGTATCCCGCTTTGCCCAACGATGCACTTTGATGATACATTGCATTACTATACATGTGAATAAAGTAAGAGATATTATGCTGAAGGAAACTGATGTATGAATGATTAAAATGACTATAAAGCAGAAAATTGGAATCCTGAGCACAAAGTTAATGTAATTTGTAGATGAAAATTGATTATTCTTTATATTCTCTTCTTTCTTGAAAATATATACACTAGCCGGGCGTGGTGGCTCACGCCTGTAATCCCAGCACTTGGGAGGCTGAAGCAGGAGGATTGTTGCGAGTTCAAGACCAGTCTGCGCTACAAAAGTGAGCTCAAGGCCAGCCTGAACTGCATAGCGAGACCCTGACTCAAAAAGACAAAAAAAAAAAAAAAAAAAAAAAAAAAAAAAAAAAAAAAAAAAAAACGGAAAAAAAAAGAAAATATATATACTATATTGAACATTAGGAACACAAATTATAGCTTTCAGTGGATTAGATAAAATAATTTATATAACATATTTTTAAGTAATTATTGGTATTTCCAACGTGTGCCTTAGCTATAAATATCTATACGTAAATTCTTAAAATAAAAGTGAATGGCTTTATTCTGAAAATTAGAATGGATGAGACCTAATAAACATCACATATTTCTGCCATTGATTTATATAAGTTTAAATTATTTCAAGCAGGGTCAGCCTGATAGCTCAGTGGACTTAAGTGTCCACTTAGGTAGAGCTCAGTGGCCAGGATGCCACCCAGGGTATGCCCTTAAACGGGGATGGAGACTGGGAGTGGTGGCGCACACCTGAAATCGCAGCACTCGGGAAGTTGAAAACAAGGCCATTAGCAGTCTGATCTACCCAGTGAGACCCTGTAGGCCTGTAGACTCTGTCTTAGATACAAAACAATAAATACATAAATAGATAAGTAAATAGATATAAATAAATAAATAAATAAATTCAAGCAGTTTCCATGTGGAGAATAGGGATTACAATCCAAGATCTGAATTTCTCTAAAGTGGATGTTTGAATAAGAAACAACTGTAAGTAAAAATAAAAAGAGCGTTAAATGGATGCATCTTTTTTTCTTTCTTTCTTTCTTTCTTTCTTTCTTTATTTCTTTCTTTCTCTCTCTCTCTTTCTTTCTTTCCTTCCTTCATTTCTCTGTCTCCCTTCCTTCCTTCCTTCCTTCCTTCCTTTCTCTCTCTCTTTCTTTCCTTCCTTCCTCTCTCTCTCTCTCTCTCTCTTTCTCTCTCTCTCTCTCTCTATTTCTTTGGCAGAGGGTCTCGCTACACAGCTCTGCCTCGTACTGTGCCCCCAGTCTCAGCTTCCGCAGTGCTAGGATTACAAGTGTGCACCACCATGCCTGGCTCTGGGACTGGCAAGGCATGCAGCATTGGGGATACAATCTGGGTATTTTTGCTGGCTAGACAGGAGCTTAGACTGCCGAGCTATCTCCACAGCCCTAAAATTTTGCTTTTATGCCTATCCATATCTTTTTTTAATCATTATTACAAACTACTATGATTTATCAGTATTCTAGCCGAGACCTATTTCATTACATTGAGATAAAGGCAGACCAGACCAAGCATTTTCCAGTGTTTTTGTGTTTGTGTTTGTATGTGATATTTGTATACTTGTATGTGTGTGCATATGTGAGAAGGCAAGGACAACAATTCTAAATCAAAACATAGTAGTGGCTGGCAGGTTAGGTCAGTTGTCTAAAGCATCTGCTAGGGCAAACTCGATCAGGGGCAGGGGACAGCACCTATACCACAACATGGCCTGCACAAGCCAGAAAAAAAAAAAACAAACAAACACAAAAATACCACAAAACCTCCTTCTAAATCAGAATATAGTACAGAGTTAATGATATGTCATATGTCACATAGTGTTAGGCAGAATAAACAGACATGTTAATTCTTATATACTCTTTAAGATAGTTTTACCAAATAATGAATATTTATTGACTGAAATACTCGAATTATGTATTTGAATGTGTACTCACGTTTTAAAAATACACATATGCAATATATGAGCCAAATTTGTGCATGAAATGAAAGCATCAGCATGGAAATTTTCAGTTACACAAATATAATAGCTCTGCAAAGTCGATGAAAGATAAAATTATTATTCTTTTATGTATTTAGTGAAGGGCCTACAGGGCCTCACTACACAGATCAGACTTGTGGAGATCTTCCGGTTTTCAGCCTTCCAAGTGCTGGGATTATAGAGTGCCACCATGCTCAGTCTCAGTAGCCTTCTCAGTGCAACCCAGGGGCGGGGTCTGCATGGCCCACCAGGGATGGAATCCTGGCCCCTGCTCCTGCCTAACCAGGTGCTTTAGTCCACTGAGCTATCTGAAATTTAAATGATATAGATTATACACGTTAAATTATGACTTACTGCATGAATCAGTCAAATAGTACATATTTCCAGAAATGTAGTATAGTTTTGTTCTTTAGTATGATGCACTGTTTATCAATTTTATTTATTTTTTAAAGAATTTTTTATTTTATTTTATTTTTTTTTTTCTTATTTCAGAGCCTTTGTTTGTTTATTCACTCATTTTTATGGCCGGCTCATCCCGCCCCGAGGGCAGGGCTGGCGCAGCATGTGGTGCCGGGGATTGAACCGCGGTCCCTGAAACCGCCCAAACTTTCCCAAGCAGGTGCTTTAGACCACTGAGCCATCCCATCAGCCCCTCTTTATCAATTTTATGAGCTGTAAAAATGTCCATGTTTCAAACATGCTATTGGCTTTAGACTTGTAGAAAAATAAGAAAAAATAGTATTTTTTGTAAGTTCTAAATTAGCTATCTTTCATGTTATTCTATCATATACTAACAAACAACCTTTATATTTGCTTATAACTTGTTTTCAGGCTAGCTCTGCTGTCTTCATTTGTGATGGTTAAGTCATAATATATCTAATTAAGGAGACTCAGAAATGTCTAGAGGACTAGTGGGTCATGGTTATGGGAGTGTCTCTCAATGACTGACACATAAGCCACTGAGCTGAGCTGGAAGACTCACCCCAGAGGTGTGTGCCACCACCCAGTTGGTTTGCAGTATGGACAGGCTAAAAGCAAATGAATAGGGAAATACTCCTCCTCAGAATCACCCAAGTCTCTGCCAAAGTTGTGGACATTGGTCTTGTTTAGTCACTCTTTCAGTGGAAATTCAGAGTAGAGGCGCTGCACTCAGCTTGTAGGCCTTTGACCTTGGACACCAATCCACCTTGATTGTTCTGTTTGCGTGCTCCTATCATCTTAGGCTGAGTGATTGCTGGATGACGTGGCTTCCAGAATTAACTGTTATAATTCTTCCATCTCTGCTCCTACAGAGGATAGCTGTCAATCTTTCTTTCTGCCTCTGAACATGTAAGCATATCTTATGAATTCCTTTGCATAGTTACAAGTATACCTTCTGTTGATTCCATTCTCCTAGAGAAAATTGATTAATACAATACCTTCATTTGTGAACTAGACTCAGATGAGATTCATATTTCTTTTCTTCCTGGAACCTCCACTGAAACAAATGAATGGACAAATGAGAGGCTAGGTTTAAGATACTATTTTTCTCTTGGAGTTGAGGCGTGCAAAACGTTAAGTCAAGCCTCCATTCACATTTAAACCACTGCTGAGCTCTAATATGCATCCCATCAACCAACACTGTAATTGTCAAAGAAATTCACCTTCTCAAATCTAACTTGTAGCCATGGAAATGGAAACACAGACTGCATATTTGTTGAGCAGTAATGCAGTCAAACTCAGCCAGGTATTTAGAAGTGAAGGAACGACTTCTAACAAAGGAACTTGGGACATTCATGACGTGCAAATGTTTACCAGAAACACTAAAGACGGACAGAAGTGATATTAATGACACTTACCTGTTTAAGATTGGGTCTACTCTTCCTAGTCTTCTGACCTTACTATCTTATTTGTAAATCCCCTAATTCCAGTTATAAACTTACTGTTGTCTAACATTTAACTTTTGCTATTATATTCTTTTTCTACAGCAAGCAATTTATAGAATACATCTCATTTCAGCAACTTCCCAAACTACATTATCAATATTAGTATAACATTGTTGAAATTTTCAATATGTAGCTTTCACAGACTGCATACGTTGTGTTATTATGGAAATTATTGGTGTCTTTTATACAGATTAATGTTTGAACACCTGATTGTGATCTACTTTTTACTTATTTTTTATTTTTTGGCAGTACCAGAGAATGAACTCAGACCTTCCACTTGTCAGGCAAGTGCTTATTCTACTAAGGTATCTCCCTGCCCTTGCAATCTAAATAAATACAAGTAAAATTATCGCATACAATTTTAATGAAACAGCTGATATTTTTCCAGTAAAAGTACTTTCTTCTCTAGAGAAGTTTAATAGTGCTAGGCCTGTCATGAATCTGCTTCATTGATTAAATAGAATTTATTTGGCTTCTTAATCTTCTACTGTTAGATAAAATTAGAAAATATTGTGTGTTCATGGAAGTTTTAAGTAGCATTTTTAGATATTTAAGTTAAAACTTGTTACTATGATTTCATTATCAGAATAAATCAGAAAAAGAATGAATAAATCTTAGGAAACATAAATGTGTTTTATTTTCTAAGTTATACACGTAGTCATGTAGCATTTATTATGACATATACAAGCTGGAAAGAGCTTCAGTGATCACTTAGCCCAGAGGTAATAAATTCATTCTGTAAAGATCCAGATAGTTAACATTTCAGGCATTAGAGCTTATCCTTCTCCCATTGCAGATTACCAACTTTGAAGTTGTAGCGTATGCAGAATGATAAGATTTTAATACAAATGATAAGATTTTAATAAAGGTGCTTTCACAAAACAGTATATGAGTGAGATCTGGTCCACTGTAGTGCAGTGAACACCAATGAGACCTAATATATTTATCAGAAAGATAGTGACAGAACTCTAGGCAACTTGAAGTTATGTGATAGAATTTATGAATACTCTATAATTTACTGAATATTTTCAATATAGATGATGCAAATTATTGCTTTAGATTGCAACATAATCAATCCTGTTGGTAGAAGTCATTGTCTTTGGCTGCCCTGTGTGTGTTGCAAGGCATACCTTAATTTGTCAGGCAGAAATATTATTTGGAATTTTGACATGATAAAGATTTTGGACTAACTTTTCAGGTCACATGAAATGTTTACCTAAAAATATAATTAGACATTTTTGAATAAATATTATTTTCATTTGACTAAATAAATAAAATTCTAAGTGGGGTACAGTTGTGTGTATTTCTATTCTCTTCAGGAGGCTCAGGTACTTGAATTCAGGGGTTCTAGGCCAGCCCAGGCAAAAGAAACCCTGTCTCAAAAAAGAAGCCACTAAGCTGTGCAGCCTAATGACTGAACAATACATGACCTGCAAAGCATTCTGTACAATTTCAGGAAGATATTATTTTTTCAAGATAATTTGTCCTTTGCTGAAGCACGAACTCCCCCAAAGTAAGTGTTTTAGTAATAAGTACCAGTGTTTAGCTGTATTAGTGAGCAGGAATTGAATAAAACTGAATATTTCTAAGTAATTTTATGAATTTCATGTTTAAACTCAGAACAGGGTGGAATAATAGGTGAATCTACATTCTTTTCATTGTTACTGAAAAGAGAAAGATGATTGATACAAGAAATATAATTTTTATACATTTCCACCTATTTTACCTTTTCAAATGTTTAAAAGGGGAGTGAGTAAAGGAAGAAAAAGGGACAAGAAAGGAAGTGAATGTGTTATGCATACATGCCAACATTCTACAAGGATGGATGCATTATGTACCATTCATGTGTATGAATGAACTACAGTTAAAATTTTAAAAACTGAGAAATCCAGATGTGTTATGTATATGCGTCATTCCTCAATGTACTGTATATCACAAACGTATACTATTAAAAAAGTGAAAAAATTGCTCTTGAGAAATTAAAGTATAAACCAAACTACATTGAAATTTGTTTTATCTTTACATTTGCTTATATGGTAGGTTGTATCTTTTTATTTTAATGTGGAATTGGATAAAATGTGTTTCCTTTATGGTGTCTACTGAGAATTTTGACCACTTTAGTTTTCTGGATCCTATGCTGAAAAAACAGACATTAAAAATGAATTTAGAGGGGCTGGTGAGATGGCTCAGTGGTCTAAAGCATCTCCTTAATCAAGCTTAGGCAACCAGAAAGAACTGTGGTTCAATCCCCAGCACCACATGCTGTGCCAGACCCTCCCCCAGAGCAGGCTGAGCTGGCCATAATGTAAAAAAATAAAAGAAAAGAAAAAGAAAAAAAATTAGATTTAAAAACTGAGAACAGCCTTAACAACAGCCAGTGTTTGTATAGACTATAAAGGCACTGTGAAATATAACTGAAATCATTCTCATTATCGTTAGAAAGTTGCTCTTGCAGTGAAGGTTTTCAAGGGAGAAGATTTAATATAAGACACACAACTCACAGGGTTATTTTACACATCCAAGGAATTGAATGTGGAAGAATGGAGCAAATCTGTCCTCACAGTGGAGACTCAAAGAATCCGCCTGATTTTTATAAGGAATTGCATACAATGTAGTTTTTTCATACTTTCTACTGAAGGAGAAAATTAGTTATTACAGGTGGATTCCTGGCAATACCCTTAATTCCTCCTGTAGTAACCTGCATGAGTCCAGCTGAAAACCTAGAGTCCATGGCAATGATACGGTTTCTATTGTCAGTAAGTCCATTCATTCACAAGTCTAACTGGAGGTTCAGAGCACACTACATTGTCTCATGCATGTGTGTATTAAGAATCTGCACTGGGAAGGCCCAAAGGTTAGTGGTAGAAGCTAGAAAGTCGTGTCAGTGGGATGAAAAATCTGTGCTAGCAGGCTGAAAGTTGTGCACAGGAGCTAGGAAACGTCACTGAAAGTAAGCTTGAGAACTCCCCCAAGAGAACTGCAGCCATCCTCAGTAACAGCAGGTACCTGGACTCTGCTGACAGTGAGAACAACCTTGCTTGTATCAATAAAGTCAGCATGGCAAGTTTCTCTGGGGAGAATCACCAGCACACCATATTTCCCTGCGTTTCCACTTCTGTGCTCTTGGCAATAATCCTCATGTAGGCCTTTCACAGAGATAACGATGCTGACTCATTTCAGCTGGGCTTAAAAACTTGATCATTATTCCACCACAGTTGCTTTCCTAATTTCTGTGGCAAAATACCGAACACAAAAAATTAAAGGAAGAAAGATGCATTTTGGGTTCACATTTTATAGAGCTGTCAGTCCCTAGTTGGATGGTTCCAAGGCATGAAGCATGGCAAAAGAGACATGCAGGAGAGAAACAGTCCATAGCAAGGCTGACAGGAAGTAGCTGAAAGCGAACAGCCTTTTTCTTTTATCCCATCCATGCTAGAGCCTATTAAGTGGTACTACCCGCACCCTGGGTAGGGTTTCTATTTTCAGCAAATCCATTCAGCCACACCCAGGACTATTATAATGCCAACCAGTGGGCTAATTTAATATTTATAACATTATTTCCAATATCACACAAATTACACACAACTCTGAAAAACCTACCTACGAGCTCATGAGGATTTGGGTGAACATCTAGTTCCATGGCACAGCAGAACCTAATTGACATTCGGTGCACTTTTCTTTCTAGACTAAAATCAAAGTAATTATTATTTCAAATAAAATAAGGAGTTTCTTTGCATTTGGCCTGTGTATTTAAATATCAAAATTTGATCAAAACAGATAAAGACTTTGAGAAGGTTATCAAAATTCCGAAACATAATCTTTATATTTTGATTCTTGTAGATCAGTCAAATGGCCAATAGTGACAATGCAAAGTGTACTGAGCAAGACAACCTCTCATGAAGTCTTGATGTAGATCTATCTTTTTTCCCTTATCAGTAAGATAAGGGAAATTTTGTTTCCTAGAAATTCGGCCTCTGGATATAGTGAAATTCTTTTTATGTGAACATATAAATAAACATTCCTAAAACTTTGTGATAGCTGACAACAAATAATGAAGCACTCATAAATATTAATGGAGGCAAATAGTTTTTGTAAACTCGGATAAGTACTGTACTAATGTGTAAATTAATATTTAAGAACACGAAAATTAGAGATAAACATAAGAAATAGCAGGTTTGGTGAAATAGCTCAGTGGATTAAAGTGCCTGCAAGCAGGTGCAGGGGCCAGGGATTCGATCCCCAGTCCTCACTTGCCAGCTCTGCCCCTGGGGCACATTGAGATGGCGATTGAGACTGGGTGTGGTGGTTCCTGCCTGTAATCCCAGCTCTCCGGAGGCTGTAAACAGGTGGATCACTATCAGTCCAATCTAATAGTGAGACCCTGCACACCATGTAGACCCTTCCCTAAAACACACAGAAAAAAAAGGAAATAATATACATAACAGAGTCAGTAAGATCGTGTTCATCATTGTTTTATGTAAAATTTAGAATTTGTTGAAAAATTACAATGTTTACACATATGTATATATATATATATATATATGTATATATATATATATATTTCAAAAATTGATAAGAACCCAGCAAAGTACATTTTACTACAAAAGGTAACATAGTTATGTCTTCATAAGGCATGCACAGGAGTAAAGTAAGCATGAGAAATCATCTTCTGTAGGTAGCTACAACATTGTATTTCTGGAGTTGCATGTTATTTACATATATATTGATTGTTTTATTAACTACACTGTACTCATATTACTTATCAGAGTGTTTATAATGAATAAATTGGGTTGATAATCACTAAATGAAAATTTCTTCTGATTTTTTAAATAAATCATTTAAAAATATATATTTTAATACTAGGGGTGGCATGAAAATATTCTAATGTGTTTTATGTAATACCATTATCATGGTATTTTCTATGACTTGTACTCACAGGCTTTATAACATGCTACCATGTCTTTAAGCAAATGAATAGATTGTTATAACACTGATATATATATATATATATATATATATATATATATATATATATATAAATGCAACAAAATAGCACTTTAGAAGATATTTATCCAGGGATTGTAATGCCTCTCACCTTTATTTTATTGATGCTGCAAAGCTACTGTGATAAAATCTGCATGGAACTGGCAAAATAAAGAGACATGGGGATCAGCGCAACAGATTAGAAGATTTTGCCACAACTACAAACACACTCAGCCACCTTGTCATTGACAAGGGCACCAAATTTCTTCACTGGAAAAAAACATGGACTGTTTAATAAAGGTAACTGGATAAACAAGCTTTCCACATGCCAAAGACAAAAATGTCTCTCACCATGCAGTGAACCACAGTCAAATTGATAAAAGATTTAAATATTAAAACAGAAATCAAATCTAGTGGAGGAAAAATTACTTGGAAATCTTTAAGACATATGGGTAGGCAGAGTTCATGAACAAGAATCAATCTGAACAGCAAACACTTCAAAGCATTAACAATGTTTTAATCTCATCTTATTGAAAAATCACCAAAAGAGTGAAAAGAGAACCTATGAATTGTGAAAAAAAAAATTGCTGAGTGCTCCTCAGACAAAAGATGTCTATCCAAAACTATAAAGATGTAAAAGAAAATCAGAACACGTAAATTCATAGGTGCAATCCAAAAATTGGCAGGTGGAATGAATATATAACTCTCACTTTAAGAATAAAAAATGGCAAATAAATACAAAAAATATTCAATATCATTGATCATTTGAGAAATGCAAATTAAAACAACACTGAGATTCCATCTCATTCTGGAAAGAACGGCGACCTTCACGAAGCCCAGGAGGCGCAAATGCTAGAGAGGCCGTGGGGTTAAATGGAACCATCCTGCACTGTTGATGGAGTATAGAGTGGTACCCCCACTGTGGAAATCACGGTGGAGATTCCTTAAACATGGAAGATTAAGGTTGCCATTCAAGTCATCTATTTCCCTCCTGGGTATTTTTCCAGAAGAAATGAAAACATACCACAGCAATATATGTACACCTATGCTTACAATTTAGCATAGCTAAATCTTGGAAATGGCCCAAATCCTCATGAATTGACACATGGATTAAAAAAAAATGTATTGTTATACAATGGAGTATTATTCAGTTATGAAGAACAATAGGGCCTGGCGGGATGGCTCAGTGGTATAAAGCGCCTGCTTAGGAAAGCTTAGACGGCTGCAGGGGCCGCAGTTTGGTCCCCAGCACCACATGCTGCGCCAGCCCTGCCCTCAGGGCAGGCTGAGCTGTCCATAAAAATAAATAAATAAACAAACAAAAGTTCTGAAGAAAGAAAAAAAAAAGAAAGAAATTCCGGGCTTTTATAGGTAAAAGGATGCATCTTGGGGCTATATGTTTAAGTGAAACAAATTAGACTCATGTGTGTAAACATCATATTTCTCCCCTAGAACAAGAACCTGAAAGTGTGAATAAAATCTCAAAGTTACAATTCATATGATGAGAGAAAAAGAAACTGTTCAAAAGGAATGAACAATTAGAGTAAAGGAAACAAGAAAAGACAGAAAGAATAAAAACAAATTATGTGTGTATACACAGGATATCCTGGATAACTGTACCACTAATTTACACAGTAGAATTGAAAGGAATAGTTAATGTTTCATTTTTCTTTTCAATTTTTGACTGACTTTTTGATCAATGTTGCACTTTTGTATCTGGTAATCTCAAAAACTTTTGGAGACGACAATTTGCAGCATAAAAATCATTGTTGGGTTGCTATTATTCTGTTTAGTGAAGTTCTGCAACTTTCCTAATTATTGCTTCTGTTTTTCATTCTCTTCAAAAATAAAGAAAAAAGCTGAATACAGTTACTCAAACATCAATTGAATGTCTTTTGTAGATTAAGCAAAATTTTAATTTCTAGGATACCAAGAGTTAAAAATGCAGTTTCCAAAATTCCTGTGCATGTGTACATAACGTTTTGTTAATGGAAGATAAACAATAACTACAGATAGCAAGGGAGTAAAACTGATGGGGTAAAGAGGAGGGAACTGGATAAATCTGGGACTGGCTAGGTCACACTGAGTAACCTAACGCGGCAGGGGATGTTAGGAGCCAGACTAAAGGGGTTAAGTGAGCAATCTGTGGCTGTGTCTGCGGGAGATCAGCTGAAATGGCAGCTAGCCTGACTCATTCCGGAAAGCGCCCTGAACCCAGTGGCTAGACTGTGGCTTGAGGTAGAAAATAGAACATGAGGCAGCAAGGAGCGTAGAATGCCACTGAGGGTATTATTAGACATTGTATTTTATTTTTAGTGAGATGAGAAATGCCTGGCGATGGTTAAATGGAGATGTGGCGTGACATTCTTACAAGACATTTGATCTATGTGCTGAGAACAGATTTTATGGGCACAGGAGGTGGGGAGATGGAAAAACGAATTAAAATGGCATTGAAGCAAGCCAGGCAGGAGGCACTGCTGCTGCCTAGGAAAGCGGCAGCAATGAAGATGCTCACCGCTGCTCGGATTTGGGTTCGGAAAGCCCGGTGAAAGCTTTCACTGTTTGTTCAGAAGCATTAGCCATGAAGCAGCCTGTAAACTTCCAATGAGTGAAGATGAAAGAAATATAGAAATGTGCAAATTCTGTCACTGGTGACATGCAAAGATCATGAAGGATATTAACTAACATCATCAGAAGAGATGAAGCCTAAGGCTAAGGAAAGATTTGTGCACAGGGTCTGAAACAATTTACCAAAAGATTCAAAGAGTGGGCCGAGTTAGGAAGTCAGTCATGATCTCCTTGGGTCAGATGGAATGGAAATGAAGAACAGCCTGGAAGAAGCAGAATGAAAAGCCTTCAGTGAGGTGAGGGGGATGAGTTTTCATCCCACTAAGGGAATGAAAATTTACCTGGAGTAGGTTTAAGAGCATGCGAGGAGCCAAAAGGGAAACAGTGGCTATGGCCAGTGCTCTCTGTAAGCAAAGCTGCGATGGAGAGAGCCAGAGTTGTAAACAAAAGGAAAGACGCGCTTGGAGATTTGTTTTGCTTTGTGCTGTTACTTAGAGAGAAAACTAACATAGAAAAGTCCAGGCTGCAGGAATATCAATTGAAAAATATGTAGTGAAAAAACCAAGATAGATACATATGTACCTTCTCTTGGTTCAGTGAGAGGAAAGACTGGCAGTAATAGTGTGTAGACAAGATACCATGTCTGCATCTTTTTTTCTTTTTTTTTTTTTTTTGCCTTTTTGAGACAGAGTCTCGCTATGCAGTTGAGGCTGGTCCTGAGCTCACTTTTGTAGCCCAGGCTGGTCTCGAACTCACACCAATCCTCCTGCCTCAGCCTCCCGAGTGCTGGGATTACAGGCGTGAGCCACCACGCCCGGCCCATGTCTGCATCTTGTACTCTGAATAATTACTGCAGAAACAACAATATGCCATGTATTAATTATTATAACTGTCCTCCTAACCTATTCTGAAACTGTCTCATTTCTATTTCTTGCTCATTAGTTATTTTTCTTGTCTAAACAATATTACTACGAAATTTTATTCTCAGTGAACTAAGACAAAGTAGCTATATATCTATCATATATATATATATAGATTATATAAATATATATATATATATATATATATATATATATATATATTCCTTTTTAAAGTTTCTAATACTAGGAGAAAATATCAAAATATCGTACCACATCTTATAAGTAGAGTGTAAGTCAGAGATTCATTAAGAATCATAAAACACATAAACAATATTCAGAAAGTTAATTAATATTAATTAATTAAAATTAAATTAAATATTTCAAAACAATATTCTAAAATTCAAAGTAAGTCATGATTCCAGGTTAGAGGACAAAATGTTGTGTATCACAAGTATGAATCTATAATCAATTCAGACTACTCGCATAGTATTTGAATAGGTGAACATATACAAAGATATCATCTAAGGAAAAGTTTCTATGGTAGTAAAGAATTACTAAGAATAAAACATAACATAAGCACTGGGATGGCAAACATACGGCGAGAACTTCTAACATTTTGGGCATAGGATA
Source organism: Myocastor coypus (assembly GCA_004027025.1). Classification (NCBI taxonomy): domain Eukaryota; kingdom Metazoa; phylum Chordata; class Mammalia; order Rodentia; family Myocastoridae; genus Myocastor; species Myocastor coypus. The sequence goes on from PVJA010002569.1 coordinate 66,218, forward strand.
TAACACAAACTTCTAGTATGTCGTGTGCTTGAAGAGTGTCCACGATGCTTACTGGTGGCCAGGTGTCACTTGTGGGACTGAGCTACTGCTATTTCCTTGATATCCACCCTGTAGACCCAGACAGAATCATGACCCAGAGGGTGCAGGAGAAGTCCAATTGTAGGATATGCTGATGGACATATTCTGCTGCTGTATATAAAAGAATAGTTGAAAGACTGCTTTTGTATACCTCTTTTTCTCCTGTGTTTAATTATTTGCCCTTTCTTATTGAAATTAATAAAATTGAAAATTAAAAAAACGAATGTCATGAAGACAGACATGAGAATTCTTGGGCAGAAAGAGGAACTGGATTCAATGCTCATTTATGTATCTATCTACCTAATTAAATTTCTGGAAGTATTGTATGCACTAATTGTTATATTAAGTGGTATTTCAAGGGCTCATTGTACTTACATAGAGCAAGTCCTTTATTTACAGTTTTTAGCGAAATGTTGGTATACATAGACACACATGTGTATGTTCCAGTGAGCAAGATCAGCATGAGGAAGAATGTCAAAATCTCATAACATTATTGCAAATATTTAATAAATTAACAAGCAAGACCAAAGCTGATGGCAAAGAATGTCTGGGATTGTTACTCCAGAAGGTAACATGTGAGGTTTTGGCATAAGAAAGTGGAAGAGCAAGAGGAGTGGACAACAGAACACTGTTGTGGGCCCTCAGCAAGGGCCTCTCGGGATATGTGATAAAGGGGACAGGTTTGCAACATGGGCAGCCACAGGAGCCCAAGGGTTCCGAGTGGGACAGCCACCCAGTCCTGAGATCATGCATGTACTCAGAGCTAAGATGCCAACAAAACAACACACTGAGATAAGATAACAGAACAGACCAAACACAGATAGATGATTGTACTACCTAATCACAGAAGCTGAATTTGGACAGAGAAAAGTGAGACTATTACAGATTTTATTTTATTTTTTTTTATTATTTATTTATTTATTTATTTATTTATTTATTTATTTATTTTGTCTTTTTGAGACAGGGTCTTGCTATGCAGTTCAGGCTGGCCTTGAGCTCACTTTTGTAGCCCAGGCTGGTCTCGAACTCACACCGATCCTCCTGCCTCAGCCTCCCGAGTGCTGGGATAACAGGCGTGAGCCACCACGCCCAGCTCTTATTACAGATTTTAGACCCATAAAGTTGTCAGTGAATCAATGAGTGCTTCTGTGTGGTGTTTACACTAATAAAATTAGGCGAAATGTTGAGAACTACAATGATTATTCAGTCTTTGTTAGTTTTAATTTATTTTAAATTTTCATCTTTCAATTTGATGACATAGAAGATGAATACAGTTCTGCAATATCATCAAAAATACTTTTTTTGTGTTTAGGTTGGAAGGGATATAATGAGAGATGAAAATTAAAATATATTTGCAAGTTCAACTATAATTGAAACTTCAACTGTGGAGACAAAGCAAACACATCTTTCGCTGTGGTCAAATCTGGCTGCTTTGGTTTGTGAAAGATTAGACACTGCAGAGTAATGAGGCAGTGATCCATTTGGCTCTGAAGCTATGAGACTGGAACTGTGTTCTAGCAAAGACGTAGTCTCATTTTCTTGCCCTTTTACATGTCCCCTCAAATCAGTCATAGTGTGATCGACAGGGTCATACCTGGGCTAAGGCGCCTGGTAGCACAGAGTATCAGGAGTCAAATGGTGGAGGAGATTACACTTGAACATCATTCCAGTTGGTCACTTTAGGTCATGAAGTTAGGGTCTTGTGCAGTCATTTCTGCCATTCCACTTAAGATTTTTTTGAAAAATACATAGAATTAGTTAAAGAGGGACTGAGTAATTTACCTTTTCCTTGAAAAGATAAATTAACTTGGAGTTTGAATTTTCAAACATAGGAAAACAGAAATGGATTGTTTTCTGCAGGACTTGGTGGGTCAGGTAGCAGCCGGTTGCCTGTTTGGTGGATGACTCCCCGGGCAGCAGGGGAGGTATTTACTCCTTTGCAAAGTTAATATCATTTGACACAAAGTTTCCCGGCAACTAAGAGATGACACTGCCAGGCAGGATGCTCTCCTCAAGGCTGAGGGAGCTTGACTGCACCTGGCATTGTGGCTTTGCGATGCCCTCACAGAATTTCCAGCTTGAGCTGCTCCCAACGAGCTGGGAAGTTTACTTTCAACAAGTTGAAGGGCAAGCCAAATAGTTCAATAGATTAAAACATCTGCAAGCAGGCTCAGGGGTCAGGTGTTCAGAGCCTGCCCTGTCGGCTCCTCTGTCAGGGGGCACTGAGACAGCAAGTGAGACTGGATGTGGTGGCACCGAGCTGCAACCCCAGAATTGGGAGGCCATAAACAGGCGGATCACTATGAGTCTGATCTAGTATTGAGACCCTGAACACCTTGTAGACTTTATCCTAAAATGTAAAAGAAAACAAAAACAAAACAAAACAAAACAGAAAAAAACCTTGAGGTTTCCCTCACGCTGCCTAAGCATTAGGGCTTGTTTCTTAGTGGCTACCCAAAGCCTCGTGCACTCCTACGTGAGGTTCAGGGG